>JAVGVS010000056.1:2089191-2103762 GCA_032718565.1 Distichodus sexfasciatus | reverse complement strand
CTCAGTAATTAAGCACTGGGAGGCTGTGAGGATCTTTAAGGGTGTGTTTGGAGCTGTTGGGAGCTCTGAGAAGCCATGAAAAAGTCAAAGTGAGTGATTATTTGTCATTGTGAACGCATCACTGCACATGTGCACGAAATGCAACCTCTGAACTTTGCCCACCCGTTTAGGAGTAGTGGGCAGCTGACGTGGGGAGATGTGAAGAACTGTTGGGAGTGGTGAGAAATTAGGAGCTTTTAGAGCAACACAGAGAATGATGAAACATTTCAGGAGGGGGCCAGCCATTTAACAGTAAGTGGCTGTGAGGTGTGACGAGACATGAGGAGGTGGTAGGAGCCATTGAGATATTCCTGATGGTTGATGGGAGTTGTCACAAGAATTTGGGAGCTTTGGGAAATATTACAGTACTACTGAGTTGTTGAGTATATTTAGTGAGCTGTTGGGAGCTCTGTGGAGCTGTTGGGAGATATGAGCAGTTATGAAGACATGTAAAAAGCTGAGTAGTTGGAAGCTGTCGGGGTAATGGTGACCTACTGACAGCTCTTTGGGATGGACTAGAGTGGTAGAGAGATTGTGGGATCCTCTGGAGGAATCAGTGAGTTTTTGGGAACATTCAAAACCATTAGGGAGTTGTTTGGGAGCTCTGAGGATCTGCTGGGAGCTCTTGTAAATGTTGTTGAGTTGTTTAGAGCTGTGAGGTGCAGTTGCGGAGTTGTACATGGGAACATTGTGGAGCTGCTGGGACCAATTGGAAGCTCACGGGGCCTTTGAGAAGTTTTTTGAGTTGCTGGGAGCTCTCTGGACCTGTTGGGATTTGTTGCAAGTGTTAGTAAGCTGTTGGGAGCTGTATAAGGACGCTTGGAAGCATCATGGGATCTTTTAGATCCATGGAGATGTTGGGAGCTGTGGGGGGGCTGCTGTGAGTTCCACAAGACTGTTGGGCTGTTGTCAGCATTGTGGAGCTGTTGGTGTGGAGCTGTAGGGGTGTTGGTGGCCTAGTGGTAAGACACTTGCCTTGGGAGGTTGTGGGTTCAAATCCGACCTCTGGCGTTACCAACATCGGGTCCCTGAGCAAGACCCTTAACTCTAAGTTGCTCTCAGGGGAACTGTCCCTGAAATTAGGAAATGTAAGTAGCTCTGGATAAGAATGTCTGCTAAATGCTGTAAATGATTAAAAAAATCTGGAGCTTTTGGGAGCAAGTATTAGAAATATAAGGAGCATAATAATTAGTGAGTAGTCAGGAGCTCTGTGACCTGTTGGGAGATTTTCTAAGTGTTAGCAATTTGTTGGGAGCTATGAAGAGCTGTTGGGAGTTATGAGGAGTTATGAAGAAAGGTAAAAAGTTGAGCAGGTGCTGGAAAGCTAATATCAGCTTTGAGGAGCTGTTGAGAGCATTAGTAAATTTTAGCGAGTTGTGGGAAGCTAAGAAGCTATGAGGAGATGTGCAGAGCTTAAAAGAATGTTGTAACTTATCAGGAGTCCTGAGGAGCTGTAAGATGTTTTAGGGAGCTTTTGGGAGTTATCATGTGGAGCTGTTTGGGGGCGTTGACTCTGGCTTTTATCTGTGGCCTGAAGGGGAGTGTGAAGGGCCAGACAGTTAACCCCAGGGGAGACCCTGATGCTAAGCCCAGTAGTATACAACAGTTCTTATTTAGCTGAGACAGTCTTATCTCAGGCTGCATCATACTCCACTACTCCCACCAACAATACAGCAGTTAAAGCCAGACAGCTCCAGAGAAACCAGGCGAGGACAGTAAATCATCACCGTCCCCACACTACAAAAAAGTATGCTGCAGCGATCCAAAAATCCTTGAATGTAGACAGTTTGTCCGATTCTATTTATTCTATTATTATATTTGTCAGTTTAAGCAAGATTAATGACTTAGAACAATTCCCGTCCCGGTGGGTCAGTAATCTGAAGGTTTTCCATCTTAGCTAGTCAGCTACTTCTGGTGAGTATATACATGAGACCATGCGTCAGTGTTCTGAGATTAAATATGATGTAAAATCTGTACTGTACTGTAGGACCGGTATTGCCCGTGCCTGGCCCAAAACTCTTACTAGCATAACAAAGCCATACCTGGTTACTCTGTCTGCCTAGAATATTCTTGGAATGTTCACAGTTGTCTGATTTTGACCCTGCTTATTTTTTGGACTCTGAACACTAGTCTGTTCACTGGAATTTCTTTATGATTTTAGCATGTGGATATGCTAACAGGTCTGTAATGATTCCAAGTGTAGTAACACACCCACATCACTAGGGATTTTGTGTACTTGCATTTGGAAGTTCTGTCCTGTTTTTAGCTATTTTTAACGGAACTAGCGTAGCTAAGAAGTCTCTTCTCCTCACCTAGTGTTTTGTGTATGACCTCGTTGCTTTTTGGATGTTTTTTGCCAATTTGTTCCTGTGATTTCTGATCTGGTTCTGGATTACCTGTGCTATTGCCATTTGCCATCTTCTGACTATTGTTTGTTCACAACCACATCTTTCCTGATACCCATTGTGACCCAGATGATCCAGCAGTGTTGAATTGTTACAAGGCACAGAATTAACAAAAATTTGTAGACTTATAAACTCTTCATGTTAAAATCAGGTGATCTGTATCGAAATATTGCAGGCATTTTCACAGTACACAATAATCTGACTTTTGAGGTAGTAAGATGAACAGGCCGAGGTCAAGTCTGAAGTATTTCCCATCAGATGTTTCACAATCAGAAGAAACTCAAAAAAAAAAGTGAGCCAAAACCAGTCAAAGATTCAAAGCTTTTCCAAGACGGCTGCACATCACAGTCTCTCCTCTCTCAGTCCGTCAGACTTAGAGGAGCAAAAAAAAAGCACATCATCGTTCCTGATCACAGGCTTTGTTCCCTGGGGACGCGAGTGGCACTAATTCAATGCAAATATCAGAGCAGCCCCAGTTTCAGAGATGAAATGGTCTTGGTGGATTAAAATGTAATTTACAGCAGCTAATGAAAACTCCCTTCCATAAACAAGGCCCTTGTCGAACATGCACCGAGCCAGTTTAGGCATATGTGGTTCTTGTCAGTGCCCAATCCGTGCCAGCCTCCCAATCCATTCTGCACTTGCGCAACGTTCCTATGCGATTTGTTTCATGCATGCGTGAACTTTACATGGTTAACACACATTTTATGGGAGCCAGTGAGTTCACTGAACCGTAAATAACAGGCAGTTCACGGTGAGAGTCTGTTTAAAGAATCTGTCACAAGATGAAGAGAAATGAGCCATAACGCAATATGTCTCAGGTATCACAAGTGATCTAATATTTCAACATAACTTTAATATTTCACTATGAGGTTTGCACATCGGGCAGCCGGCGCAGATCGGGCTCTGACAGTTTTCGGGCCATGGAAATTCATTCCTGAAAGTGTATCTATCTGCAGAGGCCCACGTGAACGCCTTAAACACACGTGAATGGCCGGGCCTATGTTAGGTGTCAGATCTAACCTGCCTCGGCACGACGGTCGGGCGCTATTCCGGGATGGAAATCCACCTGTCGGGGCTGTTTTGGGAAGAGGGGAGTTAATGTGGAGAGAATATGGAGGAGAGACGGTGATGAAAGTGGGTCTGATGGAGTGCAACGCGATAGCATCAGTGCTGCTTCAACTGATTTTCACTGTCGGTTCGTGTCCTTTTTGAAAAAATCGAAAATGCTGACAGTTTTAGTCTTTTGAGAGAGAGAGTGGAGACTCGCTAGTTAGGACATTGCTGAGAGGTATTTTCCAGCTATGGATTTTTGCTGTTCTGGTAAAATTCTCTCCTCTCGTCTCCTCTAGTCTGAAAGTTCTCTGTGGAGTGTGTGTGCAGTTGTAAAGTTGGTGTGACAATAAATGTGACAACAGCAAATGTTTATTATTTAAAATATGACACACAAGCACACACAGAGCAACACAGTCAGTCCATAAACTCATTGTAAATATTGTGTGTGCATGTGGGTCTATGTAAATTCAGTCTATGTGTGTGTATATATATATATGTATATATATATATATATATATATATATATATATACATATATATATATACACACACATAGACTGAATTTACATAGACCCACATGCACACACAATATTTACAATGAGTTTATGGACTGACTGTGTTGCTCTGTGTGTGCTTGTGTGTCATATTTTAAATAATAAACATTTGCTGTTGTCACATTTATTGTCACACCAACTTTACAACTGCACACACACTCCACAGAGAACTTTCAGACTAGAGGAGACGAGAGGAGAGAATTTTACCAGAACAGCAAAAATCCATAGCTGGAAAATACCTCTCAGCAATGTCCTAACTAGCGAGTCTCCACTCTCTCTCTCAAAAGACTAAAACTGTCAGCATTTTCGATTTTTTCAAAAAGGACACGAACCGACAGTGAAAATCAGTTGAAGCAGCACTGATGCTATCGCGTTGCACTCCATCAGACCCACTTTCATCACCGTCTCTCCTCCATATTCTCTCCACATTAACTCCCCTCTTCCCAAAACAGCCCCGACAGGTGGATTTCCATCCCGGAATAGCGCCCGACCGTCGTGCCGAGGCAGGTTAGATCTGACACCTAACATAGGCCCGGCCATTCACGTGTGTTTAAGGCGTTCACGTGGGCCTCTGCAGATAGATACACTTTCAGGAATGAATTTCCATGGCCCGAAAACTGTCAGAGCCCGATCTGCGCCGGCTGCCCGATGTGCAAACCTCATAGTGAAATATTAAAGTTATGTTGAAATATTAGATCACTTGTGATACCTGAGACATATTGCGTTATGGCTCATTTCTCTTCATCTTGTGACAGATTCTTTAAACAGACTCTCACCGTGAACTGCCTGTTATTTACGGTTCAGTGAACTCACTGGCTCCCATAAAATGTGTGTTAACCATGTAAAGTTCACGCATGCATGAAACAAATCGCATAGGAACGTTGCGCAAGTGCAGAATGGATTGGGAGGCTGGCACGGATTGGGCACTGACAAGAACCACATATGCCTAAACTGGCTCGGTGCATGTTCGACAAGGGCCTTGTTTATGGAAGGGAGTTTTCATTAGCTGCTGTAAATTACATTTTAATCCACCAAGACCATTTCATCTCTGAAACTGGGGCTGCTCTGATATTTGCATTGAATTAGTGCCACTCGCGTCCCCAGGGAACAAAGCCTGTGATCAGGAACGATGATGTGCTTTTTTTTTGCTCCTCTAAGTCTGACGGACTGAGAGAGGAGAGACTGTGATGTGCAGCCGTCTTGGAAAAGCTTTGAATCTTTGACTGGTTTTGGCTCACTTTTTTTTTTGAGTTTCTTCTGATTGTGAAACATCTGATGGGAAATACTTCAGACTTGACCTCGGCCTGTTCATCTTACTACCTCAAAAGTCAGATTATTGTGTACTGTGAAAATGCCTGCAATATTTCGATACAGATCACCTGATTTTAACATGAAGAGTTTATAAGTCTACAAATTTTTGTTAATTCTGTGCCTTGTAACAATTCAACACTGCTGGATCATCTGGGTCACAATGGGTATCAGGAAAGATGTGGTTGTGAACAAACAATAGTCAGAAGATGGCAAATGGCAATAGCACAGGTAATCCAGAACCAGATCAGAAATCACAGGAACAAATTGGCAAAAAACATCCAAAAAGCAACGAGGTCATACACAAAACACTAGGTGAGGAGAAGAGACTTCTTAGCTACGCTAGTTCCGTTAAAAATAGCTAAAAACAGGACAGAACTTCCAAATGCAAGTACACAAAATCCCTAGTGATGTGGGTGTGTTACTACACTTGGAATCATTACAGACCTGTTAGCATATCCACATGCTAAAATCATAAAGAAATTCCAGTGAACAGACTAGTGTTCAGAGTCCAAAAAATAAGCAGGGTCAAAATCAGACAACTGTGAACATTCCAAGAATATTCTAGGCAGACAGAGTAACCAGGTATGGCTTTGTTATGCTAGTAAGAGTTTTGGGCCAGGCACGGGCAATACCGGTCCTACAGTACAGTACAGATTTTACATCATATTTAATCTCAGAACACTGACGCATGGTCTCATGTATATACTCACCAGAAGTAGCTGACTAGCTAAGATGGAAAACCTTCAGATTACTGACCCACCGGGACGGGAATTGTTCTAAGTCATTAATCTTGCTTAAACTGACAAATATAATAATAGAATAAATAGAATCGGACAAACTGTCTACATTCAAGGATTTTTGGATCGCTGCAGCATACTTTTTTGTAGTGTGGGGACGGTGATGATTTACTGTCCTCGCCTGGTTTCTCTGGAGCTGTCTGGCTTTAACTGCTGTATTGTTGGTGGGAGTAGTGGAGTATGATGCAGCCTGAGATAAGACTGTCTCAGCTAAATAAGAACTGTTGTATACTACTGGGCTTAGCATCAGGGTCTCCCCTGGGGTTAACTGTCTGGCCCTTCACACTCCCCTTCAGGCCACAGATAAAAGCCAGAGTCAACGCCCCCAAACAGCTCCACATGATAACTCCCAAAAGCTCCCTAAAACATCTTACAGCTCCTCAGGACTCCTGATAAGTTACAACATTCTTTTAAGCTCTGCACATCTCCTCATAGCTTCTTAGCTTCCCACAACTCGCTAAAATTTACTAATGCTCTCAACAGCTCCTCAAAGCTGATATTAGCTTTCCAGCACCTGCTCAACTTTTTACCTTTCTTCATAACTCCTCATAACTCCCAACAGCTCTTCATAGCTCCCAACAAATTGCTAACACTTAGAAAATCTCCCAACAGGTCACAGAGCTCCTGACTACTCACTAATTATTATGCTCCTTATATTTCTAATACTTGCTCCCAAAAGCTCCAGATTTTTTTAATCATTTACAGCATTTAGCAGACATTCTTATCCAGAGCTACTTACATTTCCTAATTTCAGGGACAGTTCCCCTGAGAGCAACTTAGAGTTAAGGGTCTTGCTCAGGGACCCGATGTTGGTAACGCCAGAGGTCGGATTTGAACCCACAACCTCCCAAGGCAAGTGTCTTACCACTAGGCCACCAACACCCCTACAGCTCCACACCAACAGCTCCACAATGCTGACAACAGCCCAACAGTCTTGTGGAACTCACAGCAGCCCCCCCACAGCTCCCAACATCTCCATGGATCTAAAAGATCCCATGATGCTTCCAAGCGTCCTTATACAGCTCCCAACAGCTTACTAACACTTGCAACAAATCCCAACAGGTCCAGAGAGCTCCCAGCAACTCAAAAAACTTCTCAAAGGCCCCGTGAGCTTCCAATTGGTCCCAGCAGCTCCACAATGTTCCCATGTACAACTCCGCAACTGCACCTCACAGCTCTAAACAACTCAACAACATTTACAAGAGCTCCCAGCAGATCCTCAGAGCTCCCAAACAACTCCCTAATGGTTTTGAATGTTCCCAAAAACTCACTGATTCCTCCAGAGGATCCCACAATCTCTCTACCACTCTAGTCCATCCCAAAGAGCTGTCAGTAGGTCACCATTACCCCGACAGCTTCCAACTACTCAGCTTTTTACATGTCTTCATAACTGCTCATATCTCCCAACAGCTCCACAGAGCTCCCAACAGCTCACTAAATATACTCAACAACTCAGTAGTACTGTAATATTTCCCAAAGCTCCCAAATTCTTGTGACAACTCCCATCAACCATCAGGAATATCTCAATGGCTCCTACCACCTCCTCATGTCTCGTCACACCTCACAGCCACTTACTGTTAAATGGCTGGCCCCCTCCTGAAATGTTTCATCATTCTCTGTGTTGCTCTAAAAGCTCCTAATTTCTCACCACTCCCAACAGTTCTTCACATCTCCCCACGTCAGCTGCCCACTACTCCTAAACGGGTGGGCAAAGTTCAGAGGTTGCATTTCGTGCACATGTGCAGTGATGCGTTCACAATGACAAATAATCACTCACTTTGACTTTTTCATGGCTTCTCAGAGCTCCCAACAGCTCCAAACACACCCTTAAAGATCCTCACAGCCTCCCAGTGCTTAATTACTGAGTTTACGGCACACCTGGATGCTCTAATAGAGAGCGACTCTTTAATTCAGCTTTTAGTCTGACTGAGGAAGCCGTTTATTAATGACATTTCATCTGATTATTTGGCGTCAAGCTGCCACGCCATGCTACGCTACGTGACTGACGGTTTATAATAATGCGATTCACATGCGTTGTTGATGAAAGCACATACTTCATAATGGCTCCCTCTCTCAAGCTGTCGGGCGATGGGGTTATCGCAACTGCCGAAAACAGGCGTGGGAGTTTACCGCGTGTTTAAACAGAGCTCTCAGCCGCCGCAGTATAACGAGATATCCATATGTATGAGCTTTGCAGATTACCAGTTTGTTGCTTTCCAAGCTTAACATAATAAATTTTCACTTTTATCAAGAGCCATTACGGCATCCATTCAAAAATGTTCAGTCGTTGCAGGCAGGAAGAGACTCTCTCCCTGTCCCTCGTTTGCCAAATCTGCCGGGTCAGAGGACGAGGTCGGCTCGGAAAGACAGAGTTACGCCGAGCCGCTTTCCCAGCATGCCTTCTGTTAATGAGAGAGGAAGGGGATGGTGTGACCACCACATTCCTGGCAGAAGAGTTAACCGGAATCAGCACTTTTAATCTACTGTAACACTGTGCACCGGGGAAGGCAGGAACTACCTTTGAAAATGGTACAGAAGATCCAAATTTAATGTGCACAAGGCAACATGTCTGGAGAGAAAATGGAGAAAGAAACCGAGTTGCAACAGGTAAAAGACCGTTTTAAGGTGGTGCATGATGGTCAAGGGTTACAAACATTGTTTAAGCTGGATTGCCAATTTAGTAGTGCTCACAGGTCAGTTGGTGGCCTAACGGTAGTGTGATCAGAAGATCACAGGGTTGAATCCAGGACCGGTAAAGTTACCACTGAGGAACTCATGAGCAAGGAACCGTCCCCAAGCACTGCTCACCGGGCGCTGCCCTTGGTAACTGCCCACTGCTCCTTCACGGATGGGTCAAATGCAGAGGTCACATTTGGTTGTGTTCACAATGACCAATAACCATTCATTTTCATAATAATAATTACCCTGACACAGAATAACATTAATAATTATGTAAATTCTATGTAAAATGCACATTTAAAGAATACGTCACGTTCACACGTTCAGTGCTGCACACTTCAAACCAACAAGGTTAAACCAATAAATTAATTAAAAATATTAAATTATTTAATGAATAAAAGCATAAACAAAAAGAACTTAAAACGAGGCAGCACATCAAACAGAGTGTTTAAGCCAATCAAATATAACAGCAGAACTGCTTTCATCCATTAAAATCAGGGTCAAACTTAATATGCGAGTTTAAGAGGTGTGTTTTAAGACGTGATTTAAAGTTGGAAAGAGAATCACTGTGACGAATACCACAGGCAAGGAGCAAGTCAGCTGAAGGTTGTTCGGTAGGAAAAAATAATAACAAAACCGATTTTAGCTGTGATTCTGACATGCCACATGTTGGATTTATGATTCGATTTTGTCACAAGACCTACGGTAAGAACCGTCACATTTGTAACAGGCAATTATTCAACGACGAAAGCCCATCTCATGATTTTAATGAAACACATTCGGTAGCTTTAATGAAACATTCTGAGTTTGAGGGCCGTCCAGGCCACAGCTGGGCTCCAAACAAGCGATTGCTCGAGAATTTCAGTACCAGTCTGCAACACCGCTTTAATTGTTGATGTTATTTTTGACTCACTGACAGCGAAGGTGTTTGCAGTTTTTTGGTGTGTTTTACTTTTTTTTTTTCTGCACGCCTCGCTGATGCTGTAATCTCTGGAAGAGGTGACTGCGGGCTTTTGTCCTCAAACTGAGAACCTCAACCCGGTGAATTAGTGCGAGAGAAGGACTTTAATATCTGTTTATGACCGTCTGAGTCGAGTTAATTAATGCGCCTGTCTGGCAAATAGCAAGGGACCATGCAGGGAGAGAGCGTGTAAGGCTATGGTTTGTATTGGCACCAATTCCACGCCTGAGCTCGCCAGGTGATGCTGGGAAGTAGAACGAAAAGTTTTGGTCCCCACCAGCTCCGGCCAAAATCAACTCTCCCCTCCAACCATCGCACCCCCGTCCACCCTCGACCCCGAGGCGGAGCTGCCGAGCGAACGTTGCCCCGGCGGAAGCAGCGCTCCCTAATGGAGATGTAATGTGTATATAAAAGAATCTGAGCTCATGTGAATTTTAGATCGTGTCGAATTTTGAGTTTTCCTCCCGGGACCGGCACTCGACCTGGATTACTTCAATCAATGCCCCCACGTGGCACCCGAGCTATATCGAAGCACTAAAAGCGGAAAAGCCGTCCCTGAAGATGGAGAGAGGCGGAGAAAAGATCTAATGAAGATGAGGGCATGGGAATAAAAAAAATGGAAAGGGATAAAAGGGTGAAAAAGTTAAAGTGGAGAAGTGATAAAGGTTGTTTATAGATGTTTCTGCTGATTATAGCTGTCTATAATCTATATCTACCTGAAACCAAGTGTGAATGTTCTGAAATCCAGTAGGATGGAAAATCTGCGGGATACCGGCCCTCCAGGAGCGGAATTGAATACCCCTGGGCTAACCACAAGAAAACTAACAGCACTGTTCTACTCAATGGAGACACCCCTTGTGGCCAAAATAGGGAAAAACAATTGTTTGATCTAAAAAATCAAATTTTAAAAGAGTATTGCAGTTGGGCTATTGACTAGGAACATAATATCTAAACGTCTTCTCAATCAGCTCAAAAAATTATGCCATAAACAGAGTCTCTAAGAGAAAACTGCAGAACGAGTAAAAGATAGTGTGAAGAAGATGAAGAAGAAGGAAGGAAGAAGAGGAAGTAATGAAGAAAACAAGGTGAGCACTGGTACACAGCAACCAAAATTACACACAAAGTTCAATGCAGCATAACGAAGCTGACGCTCAGCATTATTATCGTTGTGTCATTTCATCGTTGACTTTTGTAAGGAATCTAGGTGCTGTTCACCCTCCTCACCACTAAGTGACTCTGTGGAGAAAAGCTTATACGTCATAAAAGATTTCGGTTGGCCAACATATAGAGACAATTCAAAGTCTTGCTAACCTTTCTGCAAACCGAGCTTTCCATGTATCCCGTTAATCTGCAGTTTTGCGGAAGCTACTTTTAAACAGCTGCTTTTTAAGCTACAAGCTACTTAAGTTCCAAGCTATTTCACGGTCAGGCTCCGACTTTGAAATGATCAATATTTTGATCACTACTTTGTTTCGATGATTGTGAAATGTTGCTCCAGTTTGATCGCACTGTCTTTGTTCACGGTGGTAAATAAAATCATAACCACAGTTGACTCTGCCACCAGCGATTCATTACAGCATTTTGGCAGCAGACTAAAGACATCTGACCTTTTCCCTCACTGTTCCCATGTCAGGCGACTAAACCTTTGCCCGGAAGTGTGGCAGCGTGACACCAGGTTTGCTGTGAAAGAGCCGGAGAACAGCAGCTGCTGCTCCGCTCAAACGCTTTGTCTTCATGTCACTCACGCTTATCAAAGGTCCGTCCATAATTTACCTGTAGGAGAAAGTTTCCGGGAGATCAAGTGGTGCTATTTAAAACGGAAAATAATTGGATAAACTGATGAAACCTATTTTTACAGTTTTTTCTCACTGCTTTCACTGTTGGCTAATTTTGGGTACAGTAATGTCGACAGTGTGTTTATGTCATTTAATGTTTCAAATGTCTCGTTCATGCTCAGCTAATGTTTATGGGCTATAAAAATGAAATGAGTGAATATGAAACGACTTGGATTAACTCTGTAATCATTGGGACACATGCTGGATGCTGTTTGGGTGATCAATAACTTGCTTTATCACTGCAAATATGAAATATTGTCACTGCATTTATCACTGCAAATATTAAAAGGAACATTAAAAGTGCAAAAGTTTCAGAAATGTATAAAATAAAGATTTTGTTATATCCCAGTAGCAATGACAGATGTCTAGTGTTAGTGTTAAAAGAAACTTTATTTTGAATAATGTTTTTTGCATTTGAAAAAATGTGAAAAAACTACTTGGGTCAGTCTCCAAACATGTTTTTCAAAACCATCTTTTTGGTGAACCTGACTCAGGTACTCTTTCTGGTTGTATCAGAAATGCTTTGGCCAAAACGTTTTCTATGTGTTATCAGCATTAGTGTAACGGTTAAGCTGGGCTTACACTGTGCAATTTTCGCCCGATTTTCAGCCGATTTTCCACTTGTGCGACTATTTTTTCTAAGCTAAGTCTCAGCTTCATCCTACGTCCTGCATTGTGTAGTATACATGGGGTAACGTTATTACAGGGTCAGCACATTGGAGTTATGGGTCCTGCTCAGTGGCTTAAAGGTGGTTTTAGGCTGTCGTGTGATGAGAACTCCCAAATCTTATGGTAAAATACAGTGTCTGTCATTAAAACCTCTGTGCCGCCACTGGCCATTTAGACTGAGTACTGGTATTATCCATAACCTTGCTTTCAGATACTGGTGGAAAAAGACTAAAAGAAGAACAGTATGGGCTTCTTCAGGACCACAGCTTATCTGAGATTATGGAAGGAATCTGGTACAGAGCATCCAGAAACATCTTAGCCAATAAGTTCCAGCTTTAAAAAGCCAGTTTAAAGTAACCAACCCCACATTCCCCCATCACCAAATCACTGTGATTCACGCGAAAACCAAGTCTAAGCAGACGTGTGCCATCCCAAAGCTGAAGCAGAAACCAAACCGGGTCTTAACCACGGCGCTCCACATCATCTGCTGAAAGACTCAATACCCACAAATCTGCAAATTATCTGGGAAATGACTTAACAAATGGACCAACAAAGTGAGTGATGAATGGAACATGGAAAATGTTATTTTGCAGTAATACAAATCGTACAAAATGGTGTTTCAGACAACAAATTACATTCTCACTTTGAGAATCTGATGATGTGGTAAACAAAAATGGTTAAATTGTCTTGAGATTATCTTATAATCTGAATATTCAGTATGTTCAGGGCAACACAAAACGAGACACCAGAGATAATTTTTCTCACTTATTGTTTTTCCGTGAACACTACCCCGCCACGCTCCAGATCAGCTTTACTGTGTGAACTTTAATGACTTCCTGATGCAAGACTGTCCCCAGATCTGCATTTAACGCTGATTTGGGAACCCACCTGTCACTCATTACAGAACAAACAGCCTTCATGAGAAACGCGGCGGGCTTCAAAAACGCCAGCCAACAGCTTGAAATAAGGCGGATATTAAACATTATTATGGGTGTGTTTTCAATAAAGAATGAGAAAAGAAATGAATGCATCTTTTATGGATCGTCTTCTTTTCTTGTACCACTTCCCTGCAGCTGGCTTCAAAAAGCATCTTCTATCACAGTGGGGCGCAAAAAGCCTTCATACATCAGCGCGCTGTCGGAGTTAAGAAGACCCAGACATCATCCAAATATAAATATTGTTCTGTTTATCATCTGACCAGAAATATGCAACTTTTTTTTTTACCCCCAAATAAGGCCAGCTAAAGATACCACCACAAATCTAGCAGAGGAGTTCACAGAGCAATATTCCTCTTTTCTCACACAATCCCCCACACTCCACTCCACTTCCTGTAGGACGACTAGCAGACGGATTGTGTGGAGGAATGAAGGGTCAAAAGAGAAAAGATAAAACCGGTTATGATTTAAGATTTAGGGTCGGCGAGAGAGAGAGAGAGAGAGAGATGGATAGTGACTGTAAGATAAAGGACTGTGTGACAGAGTTAGAGAGAGTTAGAGATAAAAACAAAAAGATAGATAGATAGATAGATAGATAGATAGATAGATAGATAGATAGATAGATAGATAGAAGAATAGATAGATGGTCTGAGAGAGAGAGAGAGAGAGAGAGAGAGAGAGACAGAAGTTAGATAGATGAAAGTGAAGAGATGGGTGGATGGATGGATGGATGGATGGACGGATGGACGGACAGACAGATAGACAGATAGACATGGATAGTCTGAGACAGAGAGAGAAAGAGTTGAATAGAGACTGTGAGACAAAGGGCTGTGATAGATAGATAGACAGACAGATAGTCTGAGAGAGGAAGAAAGAGAGGAAGAGAGAGAGAGAGAGAGAGAGAGAGGGAGAGAGATGGAAAGTTAGAAGTTAGACAGAGATGAAAGTGAAGAGATGGGTGGATGGATGGACGGATGGATGGACGGACAGACAGATAGATAGACATGGATAGTCTGAGACAGAGAGAGAGAAAGAGATGAATAGAGACTGTGAGACAAAGGGCTGTGATAGACAGAGTTAGACATGAGTTAGAGATGAAAAGGAAGAAAGACAGACAGACAGACAGACAGACAGATAGATAGATAGTTTCTGTGAGACAAAGGACTATGACAGATAGAGTTAGACAGAGTTAGAGATGAAAATGAAGAGATTGATGGATGGATGAATGGATATAGAGAGAGAGAGAAAGAGCGAGAGAGAGAGAGAGAGAGAGAGAGAGAGAGAGAGAGAGAGAGAGAGAGAGAAAAGAAGAAGAAGAAGAAGAAGAAGA
>JAVGVS010000056.1:2080082-2089155 GCA_032718565.1 Distichodus sexfasciatus | reverse complement strand
ACATATATATATAGAGAGAGAGAGAGAGAGAGAGAGAGAGAGAGAGAGAGGAGAGACGGAAAACAGACAGAAACAGAAAAATGAGAGATGATAGGTGGTGAAAAAGAGGGGGAAAGATAAGCATGAATAGAGAAAGACATGAATATAGACAGAGATACAGTATATAAGGATGAGAGAGAGAGAGAGAAAGGAGAGAGAGAGAGAGAGAGAGAGAGATAGATTTATACTGATGGATATAAACAGAGGTACACAGAGTTAGAAACGTACATAGAAAGAAACTGAGAGTGAGAAAGATGGAGAGTGAATGACATGAATAGAGATAGAGATACAGGACATAAAGATGAGGACAGAGAGAGAGAGAGAGAGAGAAAGAGAGAGATGGTGGAAAAGAGGAGCTGCTGGTGGCTTTGGGCTCGGAACAATAAGGCCAGTGTGGCACTGCAGCTTCATGGCCAATCAGTCAAAGCCTGCTGGGATAATTGGCTGTGTGAGATTAGCGAGTTGCAAGGGCGCGCACACACACACACACACACACACACAAAACGGATTAAGTGGGGGGCTGCAGGATGTGTGCTTAACAGTTCAACTAAAATTGTTCCTTCAAAGTCAGCGTTTTCGGCGTGTGATCGCTGAGCCGTTGGAGTCGCTCGGCCCTAATTGTTAGAAGCATTGTTCCAGAACATTCTCAGCCTCCTCCTCCTCTTCCTCCTTCTTATTAGCCACCGCTCTTACACCCCCCTCCCCCCCCAGCCTCCCATTCCCCCACTCCCGCTCCCAACCTCAACCCCAAAGGGGAGCAAGTGTGGGGCAGAGAGAGGCAACAGCGGCGGCGGCGGAGTCCCGCTGTGCAGCACGAACTGCTAATCTCCCTCCAACATTTCCAAATTCTTGATCCTGCGTGACCTTTTTCCTTGAGAGAGACCCGACACATTTTCGCGAGGGGGCGAGAGGGCGACGTGTGACCGTCACGCGTGTTTAGGTGAACCTGGGGACCACACATGCAGGGCGCCTCGCACATGTGCCGCTCGGCGTGGAGGTAGTGTTTCACGCAATCTTCAAATGCACCGTTACACGCCAAAAAGCCTCCTCGAATACGAACCCTCCTCGGTTTTCAAAGGGTCATGCAGGGATTAAAAAAATGCTTTTCACTTCTGAGCGTAACTGTAGTTGTCGTTGAGACGTAGAGACTGGGAGCATGAGATAAACCGTGCAAGGAAACAGCTGGGAGAGCACTACCGATTAGGGATTTGATCACATAATTGTAGTTTTTTGCCATATTTGAACAGTGTAAATAAAGTTTCTCCAGCTGCTCCAGACGCGCCGCCATTTGTAGTGAGTTCCTGACTGTGTATGTCCCGCCCCCTCCTTGATTTTGATTGGCTAGCAAGAGGGAAGTGACATTGACGAGCCCAGCGCTGTTGTAAAATTTGCACTGCTTTTAATGTAAAATATAGTCTGGCAAAAACTAAACAGGGGTGTGTTTCTTAAAAGCATAGCTGCTAACTACGCAACTAACATAGTGTACATCAGCAGCTAGCAAAGTGCACATTAGCAACTAATGTAGTGTACATTAGCAGCTAACATAGTGTACATTAGCAGCTAACCTAGTGCACATTAGCAACTAACATAGTGTACATCAGCAGCTAACCTAGTGCACATTAGCAACTAACAAAGTGCACATTAGCAACTAACGTAGTGTACATTAGCAGCTAACATAGTGTACATTAGCAACTAACATAGTGTACATTAGCAGCTAACATAGTGTACATTAGCAACTAACATAGTGTACATCAGCAGCTAACCTAGTGCACATTAGCAACTAACATAGTGTACATTAGCAGCTAACATAGTGTACATTAGCAGATAACATAGTGTACATTAGCAGCTAACAAAGTGCACATTAGCAGCTAACATAGTGTACATTAGCAGCTAACAAAGTGCACATTAGCAGCTAACATAGTGTACATTAGCAGCTAACATGGTGTACATTAGCAGCTAACATAGTGTACATCAGCAGCTAACATAGTGTACATTAGCAGCTAACATGGTGTACATTAGCAGCTAACATGGTGTACATTAGCAGCTAACATGGTGTTGCTAATGTAATTAGCAATATGTTAGCAACTATGATTTTGAGAAATGCAGTTCTTTTTCCTCCACAGTCTGTCCCCAGTGGAAAAGTGATAAAAATCTGTATTATTTAGTGTAAACAGATGAGTAAAGTGTTGTTGCTGATTTTGTTGTGATTTACTCTATGATTGAGTTCACAGCAGTCGACTAATCTTCTGAGCAGCAACCAAATTCAGTTTTTTTGTAAACAGGAAGTCTGTTTTCGATTACATTCTTTCCAAAATTCTGTTCATTTCAGTTTTTCGTTTTCACTCTTTAAACTGTTTCTAATCTCTGCACACAGGTCCCATTCGATTTCTAAACAGACAGAAACCCCGAGAAATGAACAAATAAATCATTAAATCAGTCAATCTGGGAGACTGCTCATAATCCAGCTGCAATTTTTCCAAATTTATACTGACACGCGCTCTTGTGAACACGTCGTCTGGATCCGAATGTAGAAACGAAAGCCAGAACCGCTCGCGTTCAGAAACACAAACCTCACTCAGCTTAGATGAAGTGTTTTATACATAACTGCCTTCTCCGGAGTCTTGGGTATATTTCTTTTTCAAGAGCTACAGCCATGTTCCGTATACAAAAGGCTCTCGCTGCTGCAAATTTGTGTAGTCTCTTGAGTAAATGTGGAGAGTAAAAGAAGTACCGAGAGGTTAAGGTTGGGGTCGAAGAAGTTGTTAGCTGTCGCGGCCGTTTTTTTACGTCTTCATCGGCGCGAAACCCAATCCTCTCTCTCTTTCTCTCGCTCGTTACACTCCTTACGAATTTAGCGAGTGAGATCGAGTTGCCGTCCGACGTAAAGCCTCGGTCAGAGAGTTTGGAATAGCTGAGAGTCTTACGACAGGTGGAGAATGAAGGAAACGCAGAGCGTTGAAGACTGCTAGAAACAGGAATAAAAGTAGGAAAAAGTTTGTACTAAAAGTGCAATAAAGTCAAGCCGAACTCGGACCGTCTGAGCGATGTAAATCTGATACGATCCTCTCCTCGCTTTTACCGAGCCTCTTCTTTTTTTTTCTTTTTTGGGCCTCCCGAGGGGAGAAGCAGAAGGGTTTTTATAGCGGTTTATGGGCTGTCCTGTTTTTCTACCCTACCTCCAGTGATGTGGCTGATACGGTTGAAATGAAGGTTTGTAGGAGCTCAGCTCGAGTTTTACAGTCCCCCCACTTAAATCAAAATAAATTTCCAGCGAAACAAACCGAGGGGAGAGTTACGCGCTGCCGGGCCTGCTAGGAAGAAGAAGAAAAACACCGTCCAGAAACTGCTAGAAAAAAATCTAAGCCGTGTCTCTGGGTGTTAACGTCCCAAACTGCATATGGAAGTTTTTCACCTTATACGCCACTTTCCGATCGTTTGAATGCCGAGTTTCTGTAGCTGAATGTGGAAGGAATGAGCATAAAGAGGGTGAGAATTTACAGTCGACCGGCCGAACCACTTCCTGAACTTGGCTCTCGGGGAAACGTATGGTTTTCCATAAATATGAGTTCAAACTCGTCCAAGCTTACAGCTCCAAACTTCCTGTGAAACTTCCAATCGTATCAATGTAAAACGGGCTTTAAAAATGCTTTCCCACTGACCTTGTGGAAGTACGTGTTGATTCGGCTCTTTGCCTGTTTTTGGAAGTTGTCTTTTTAGCTGAGAAAGGTGTGGAGAAGTGAGATGTATGCTGCAGCGTTAAAAGTGAAAGATTATTTGTCATTGTGAACACACCAGAGCACAGCACACAGTGCACCACAACCAAATGTGATCTTTGCATCTGAGCCATCTGTGAAGGAGCAGTGTGCAGCTAACATGGGCAGCGCCTGGGGAGCAGTGTTTGGGTGACGGTACCTTATTCATAAGTGAGTACCTCAGTGGTACCTTTACTAGTCCAGGATTTACCTGGCGACCTTCCAATCCTGAGGCAAACTCCCTAACCGTTACGCTAACTACATTCAGTAATATTTCTGCTGTAGGATACTGCTAAAGCAACATGTGAAACATCGTTTTTTTTGCCACTCTACATCGCAATTTGTTAAAAAGTAGCTATTGCTAAATCTACATCAAGTTTGACAGAGAAAAGTTTGACTTCCTGTGAAACTTACAATCATATCAACATAAACAGGGCCCTAAAAAGACTCTCACACTGACCTGACAAAACTCCATTTTCTAGATAACGGTCCTTTGCCCTCTCAGAAGTTCGCTTAGTCTTTTTTGGTGAAAACTCACACAGAAATAAGATGAACTCTGTGGCTTTAAACAGAGTGACTTACATCGGGGTAACGTTGTAATGTGCATGTAGGGGAGGTTTTTACGTGCCTCGTGTGTGGTTTATGTTGTTGTCTTAAAGGAGTGACATGTGTAGAGGAATAATTTGTAGCCGGAGCACATATGAGCAGCTGCAAGGAAAAAAATGGTTCCTCTGGCTCGGCTCCAGACTGCTTTTACGGGCTGTTCTGTCATTCCGAGTGCATTTTTTGGAGTGTTTAATGATGCCCTGTTTTTCTTTTTTACTGATTTCCCATTTACCCCTTAGCAACTAATGAGGCTGGTGGAGGGAGGGACGGAGGACAAGAACGGGAAGGGGGGTTAAGGGTGGGGTTATAAAAAAGACATGATGAGGGATATGAAAGAAGGAGCATGAGAGGTGGTCGAATGGGTAAAAGGGCGGGGCATGAGGTCGAGGTTCGGGTAACGGGTGTAGTATGGGGTAGGTGATGTGGGGAACTTGTAGGGTTTGTGGGAGAAGTATGGGTGTAGAGGGGAGAAACAAGTTTTTGGAGTGTGAGGAGTAAGAGCTAAGTTAGGTGTGGGGTAAAGGGTGGGGCATTGGGAGAAACAGGGGTATGAAGTAGGTGGGGCAGGAAGTGGACAGGTATGAGGTGAGGCAAGAAGTGGGGAGTATGAAGTCGGCAGGTGGGGCAGCAAGTAAACAGGTATGGGTGGGAGGAGGGGCAGAAAGTAGAGAAGTGGAGCAGGAAGGTGGGACAAGAAGTGGGAAGTATGAAGTAGAGTGGTGGGGCAGAAAGTTGCGGGTATGAAGTGGGGAAGTAGGGCAAAAAGTTGGGGGTATAAAGTAGGGAGGTACGGCAGAAAGTAGTGGGTATGAAGTAGGGAGGTATGAGTGAAAGGTGGGGCAGGAAGTACAGAGCTAAGGGTTGGAGTGGGGTAGGAAGTAGAAAAGTATGGGTGAGAAGTGATGCAGGAAATAGAGAGTTAGTGGTGAGGGTGGGGCAGGTATTTCTGAACTGTGCCATCCTTCATTTTATATACTGTACATATATATATATATATATATATATATATTAGGGCTGCACGATTTGGGAAAAAAGACATATTGCAATTATTGAGATCAATATTGCGATATGCGATTGCGATATGATAAAGGGCACTTGCTTGTATATCAATGAAAAGTCGCATACAAATTACTAATAGTGAAATGTTTAATTTCAAAGTGAAACATACAAACTACTTCTAACAACTTGAAATGCCCAGTGCTTTTAAAATACAATATTATACAAAATTAAATAATTATAAAAACCTTTTACATTACTGCAAATACATTTTCCTAATACTGCAGTTTAATGTAAATAAATAATAAAATAAATAAAACAATAAATAAGAACTTAGTTTTTCTTTTAAAGAAAATATTAACATTTTGTCAAAAAATAATGAAACCTGAAAGGCTCAGTTTACTAAGTAAACCAATCAGGATGCCCTTAGTCCAGCACGGCTGCATGAACGAGGATCCACACATACGCACGCTTCACTCTCATTCCGCCATGTGCGCCTTCAAGTGCGCGATAATTCTCGCGATTAAACCCCGCATGCAGACTCTTGTCTGCATTTTTCTTTGCTATTAGTTCACCGTCGCCCGACTCGATATCCACGCTAGCCCTCGTTCTCACCTGGTTCGTTTTAGAACTGTGTGATTCATGATTCACCCGTGAATCATGAGTCATGAATCTGAGGTCTCCATTTAACCGAATCGAAAGTCATGTGACCAAACACGTCACATTCGAGACTTCAGTCAGCTCGCAAACTTTCAGAGAATGAGTGATATGTTGCCGATTCAGTCTATGTACTAATCATTTAAATCGCAGCTTTTTGCGTTCATGTAATCGCACAGACTGGGACATCGCGATTATGCACTGTGATTAGATTAATCGTGCAACTATATATATATATACGTATATATGTGTGTGTGTGTGTACGTGTGCATGTTTAAATGTAAGTCAACATTTTACAGTGATTTATTGCATGTGTTGCAACAAACCGCTGTACTTATTGTCTCATTTACCTAGAAAAATATAAGGAAGTTAAGAAATGGCTGAATACTTTTGCACAGGACTATATATTGTATGACACTGCATGTGGCAGACATCTTGGGCGGACAGTTTGCTACCTGTCTAAAGTATTATATAGTTGCTAAAGTTAAGCCTAAATTAATTTACATCCATTTGTTTCTGTTATGTATGAGTGTTAGAGCGTATGAATTTGTCTTCATTTGGACTGTGTTTGTAGGACTATCTGTTTGCCATGTATGCGTGTGATATTCCTTGCAGCTGCTCGGCTCTCCGTTATACCTTCACTCTGCGGAGAGTCTTTTAGTCTTGATTAATGGAAAGCAATAAACTGGCTTGACTTACACTTTTGCTGATAAGTACTGTTACTGCATGTGTGCATCTGACCCTGTTTCCTGTGCTAATGTGGCATGTTCGTACTAATGGAACACTCCATCCATGTTTCTCTGCTCAGCCGTAAACGTTATAACCTACGCCGGAGCCGGGATGGATTTCATGAGACCGGTGTCTTTACTATGTCATAAAAATTATTACATTAATAAAGCATTTTTCCCCTGTACATTTCAAGCTACTTTATTATTAACCCATACCTTGCCACCCCGTACATTTTGAGTTAGACTTGACGGATCCGGAACATTCTTATACTTTCTCAAATTGGAGAAAACAAGGCGTTTCCCCGAGAGCAGCTTGAAGTTAAAGGTTTTGTTCAGAGACCCAATATGGTGGGTGCTGAGGGTAGGATTTGAACCAACAACCTCTTGGTGCAGAAGCTAATATACTAACCACTAGATCACCACTACCCTGACTCTCCAAGGCAAAATTCACCAGGTCCCAGCCAGGAGTTTAGGGACAAAAATTGGGAGAGAGAAGAAGAAGAAGAAGAAGAAGAAGAAGAAGAAGAAGAAGAAAGGGATTTATTGCATTGTGATCACAACACAGCACACAGTGCACCACAACAAAATGTGATCTCTGCATTTGACCCCTCCGTAAAAGAGCAGTGGGCAGCACCCGGGGAGCAGTGCTTACGGACAGTGCCTTGCTCATGAGTAACTCAATGCTACATTTACCGGTTTGGGACTTGAGTTTGCGAACGTTTGATCATCAACTCCATAACCAAAATCTTTAGCTTGTCATGTTACACCTGCATATCTCCCAAGTCTCTTTTCTTACATTATTGGCAGGGTAAGCTTGCATTTAACATCTTCTTGCTTTCATATCATTTCGACCGACACAATATTTCCATCCATTAGTTATTCTTCTGTGTAGCCAAAATCCACTATTATTGCAGTGGGGCAGTAAATGTCAGTGCACTTTCAAGACCAAATTACTTCTTAGAAATTTTCATGAGAAAATTCATTTTAGCTGGAAAGTAATGAAGAAAAAAACAGCCGTGTCTTGACTTAACACCGTCGGATAAAAGTAAGGACGGGGCCTGTAGTAATATTACAGGCTTTAAAAACAGGAAGAGTTATCCACAGCCCCGTCTGGAGTTTCTCTGCAACAGAATCGTATTTCTGCGAGCGATCTGCGGCTCTGCGGTCCGGTCTGGGCGTCAAGGCTTCGAATGTTACTAATATAGAAAATGAATCCATTGCTCCAGTCATTTATCAGTTTCAGCTGGAGCGTTTGTTTGTCATGTTAAAAAGCTGTTGTGCTTGGATCCTTATCAAAGCTGAGACGTAAGCACGCTAAGAAAGAAATATGGCACCATCTGCATATTTTATCACAAATTTCTACAAATTGCTTTTTTTTTTTCTTGCTTGGACGTGACTGCAGAAGATAATTGAAGGTGGCCATTACTCCTCCACAAAGCATAACAACGCCCACACCTCGCAAACGCAAACACGAATGAAGGCGTAAAACATGTGTGGTGAGGGATTTGCTGGAGTCTTGGACAATTCTGTGGTGAGAAGGAACTCGGTGTTTACACTCGCTGACCACTTAATTAAAAACTCGTACAGTATCTTATGGCTGCAATGACTGTAACTCATCTATAAGGCGTTCTAGAAAATCATTAGCAATTTTGGGGGTTTGCAAAGTAGCGTTACTGCAACGTTTGATGGTCAGTATAAAAATCACTGTTGAAGTTCCATTTTTACTCACAGTGTATAAAGCAATATAATATTTTATTATGAAGATATTCCTCAACTGTCGTCTGATGCTAAAGCTAAGGCTTTTTATATGTTATTATTTGTTCTCTTCATTACTTCTTCTTCTTCTTGGGCGGTTGCTAGTGTAATGGTTAGGGCCAAGATATACTTGACGCTCAGAACACTTGTGCGCACGCATCTCGGAGGTTGCGCATTCCCTGCGTACTTTTGACGCTGGCCTGCTCTATAGCGCGAGTTGCAGCACCAGCAAAAATTGGAGCGGCAGTGTGTTCAAGTTTTGGTACGTGATGTCAGCATGGTTGTTTACTATCTATTGATGTGATGAGAACGGAGAGGACCATCTCCATGTTGGTCTCCGATATGCAGACTTTCTGTCCCCATTTCCATTAATGTTTATTATCATTATGATGTCATAAATCCGCTCGGCTGTAGTCAATAACCTCTTGCGTGCACAGACCGACGAGGAAGGTCCAAAAGCAGGGCAGCAGGACCACACACAAACACTTGGGTTTTGTTTGTTATTATCTTGCAGCCCTTTTCCTAAAAGATGATCCATTT
>JAVGVS010000056.1:1967582-2075082 GCA_032718565.1 Distichodus sexfasciatus | reverse complement strand
AGAACCACAGAGTTCTTATTTAAGAAGAACAGTCTGTTTCTCTGCTGGCAGTTAATATGCCATTTTTCCCATTTAAAGAGCTCCAGTAAGACCGCTGAACTGTGGTGAATTAGAGAGCGTTCGTGGAGTTTGTGGACGAGGAACAGTGAAAGATTCAAGGGCTTTTTTGACTCATTTTCTTCTTTTTTTCTTTTGAATTACTGTCTTATGAAACACGAACCAAAAACTCAGGAACAGTTTTATTTCCTGCAGTCATTAGTGTATTAAGACACAAATAATCACTTTGAGACTGTTTAAATAACAGCTCGGTCACTGATGAGCTTTAACGAGCATTTATACACACTGAAGTTTACTCTCAGTGGAACTGCATTTCTTATTGTTGTTGCTTTTGTTTCATCTTCTGTCATTTTTTATGTATTTTTACATATATATTACATATTCCTGTTTTAAAAAGTGCAAGTAAGCCTGAAAAAATGTTTTTTGTGGAAAACACATTATTATCTTGTGTGTACAAGATAATAACATTGCACACAAAAGAAAAGATAAATAAAGATAAATGAGTTGTGTGCACATTATACGATAAGAAATTTATTTGTTCCAACAAGATAACTTGACTACACGACAATAAACTTGAGCGCATGAGATAACTTGAGACTATAAGACAATTTGCTTGGGCATATGATTTAATAAATATTCCCCATGAGACAATAACTTGTGCAAACAAGATGATTTGCTTGGGCACACGACAAGAATTTTTCTTGAGGGACTTTGAACAAAGATATTTATAAAAAATTAACACACTCAAGGCTCTAAATGCAACTTGTTCTGACAAAATGTGATTCTAAAGATAAATAAAGATAAATACCTTGTGTGCATACATATAATCAGTTCCAATTTCTAGGATTGAAGACAATTGACTTGAGTGTACAAGATAATTGTCACATTGCACGCTGACGTGACACAGGAGACGAGAGCGCTAGGGCAGAGCATCCTCATTCAAACGAGTGAAATAAACTGGCTCCATGGCCTTAAAACAGGAACTGAAACCTTCTTTTCTGGGACAAACATACAGCACGCTAACATGATGTAGCATAACGGTGGACCAACAAGACAAACGAGAAGTGAGGGACAGCAGACTCACTAAACTGAAACACCTGCAAACAATAAGCTAACCCATAAAACCAAACAATATACTCAATTAGTGAACAAATAGATCAGCAGAACTGGGTTAACTTGAAGGAGCAGGAACTAAACAGGAAACAAGCAAACAAAGACAGCAGACCAATGAAACAAAACGGGTGTGCTGTGCTTTTTCCCAAAAGACAATATAGCTAGGGAAACGCACCCCAGATCAGGGACAAACACTGGAAACAAAGCACTAAACACGAACAGGTGTAATATAATCGACTAACTAAGGGGAAGTTAATTAACAGTGTATTTCAAAGCATATCAGAAGTTGCTAACTATGTTAGCAACTAACACATTATGTACATTACAACTAATATAGTATATACTATAGTTAGCAATTAAGACAGCAAACTGTGTTTGGGAACGCACCCCAGAACAAAACAGAGGACAGAGGAAAATGACTGACATACCACACAAGACAGACACAAGATAGGAACAAGCGGTGCCCTCCGGTGGGCAGCAGGGGTGAAGTCAGCTGACAAAAATCAACTTAAGAGCATGAGACAATAACTAGAGTGGGTGAGACAATTACTTTCAGCCCACAAGATACTAACTTACGCAAACCAGGTGATTTACTTCTGCACACAAGATAAAAATCACCTTACAGGCCTCCATTCAATTTTTCATATTTTCCATTCCATTCAGGTGGAGGCTTGACCCGAGCCGCATCACTTACAAACAGACAACGCTCTCCTTTCATTGCTCAGATTGTTGATCTTTCCAAATGTGTTCTGCACATGTACATCAGACCAAAAGCGCTTTAATTAAACCCGACGCGTCCGGCATTAGATGTTAAACGCAGGTCCCCGTGCTCGCGGTCCTTTCACAAAGACAGATGCAGAACAACTCGATTCAGGCACGTAGCGCTGTATCGTAGCCCTTATCAAAGACGCTCCCCCGGGGCACCTTCTTTTCCTCTAATTAACACGCTACGAGGGCTTTGCACGTTAGCCAAACCAGTCCTCAAACTCGTCTGCCTTCAAACTGCTGTTTATAGTGAAACAACCTAATCCGGGCATTCTAAACTCAGACGTTGCTGGGATTTAGTTGTTGAGAGGAAAATGGGGAATGTTAGGAATCAAGATTAGCCTAAAGCTAAAGCGAAAAAATGTTATCACAGCTCGTATCTAAATGGCATTTTAGTTGGGTTTAAGTGGAGCTCCTGAGAGGATCGCACACCGTCGACTCTGTTTGTTATCTTTTCAGAGTCATTAGCCATAGGGGCAAAAATCTGTTCAGATACCCTCGTCTGAGTGAATAAAAAAGCTGAGCCGGGAAATTTCAGTTTATGTCAAACGCAGTTGTCGGAACACTGGGGACGTGCTAAGCTCCATGTTAAGGTATCGGTGATGAGTTTATCGCTCTAAAACATCATATGCAAATATTTTAACTCAACCTCAACTGGTTACTGGAGTTGAAGTCCATTAGCTGGGACCTAATGTTATGGCTGTCTTGATTTATTTTTAGAAGGGTGTCAAAAAACTTCTACTGCCTGACCCAAACTTGACCCAAACTTCTCAAACTTTGGCTCTCATAGCGTTTCTGGAACAGGCTACGTACGCGACTTCGGATTTTAAAGAGTTGTGAACTCAGTTTCAGTAAAACGTCAACCTCACCATGATTCTGAACTTTGCTGTAATGGGTTGTGCAGACGTTTCAGTGTGTCTCGAAAATCATAGGACCTTGCTCTCTTTTCCAATCTTTCAAAACGGAACAAAAACCCAGGTTTGAAACTGACTTTTCAGTGTTGGAGAAACCATTAGGAATGTCCACCATCCAGGCTGGAGCTCCAATTATGTTGAAGTTAGCTGTGCCTTTTCTCTCCCAGCCTTCGCAGACGGCAAACTGCTGAACTATCAATACTTCCAGCAGCAACCAGCCACACCAAGGGTTGCTGCTGGCAAAAAGTGTCTAACTGTCTGGAGCTGGAAAATAGCAATGCTGCCTCCGTTGAGCACGCTAAATTAGTCCAGGTCAAAGGCAAGCGTCAAGCGAAAGACAACTTTGTCATCTCTGCCATATACAAGTCAAGTTTTTATAGAGCACAAAAAAGACAATTAAGGCACATAGAATAAGTATACATAAATAAAGTAAGAAATATAAACCCTAAACTGGAGGTAGGAAAAGAGACAATTGAAGTTAAACGTGGTATTCAAACTTCAGTTATGGTTCTGGACTTGTCTTTTTGGTAGAGTTGGGATCAAGACCACCTAAACCGAGACCAAGTCCTGACCGAGACCAGAGGCGTTGAGACTGAGACAAGACCAAGACTCTAAAGGGCAGAGACCAAGACAAAACCGAGACCAGGGTGGGCCGAGACCAGACCAATGCACATTTTACACCACATGACAAACAAGTGGAACATGCAAAGCCTAAGCAACATTAAACGTTTATTCAATATTTCTCTCTTACATATCTATAATGAGGAAATCACTTCACTGGAAGCAGTTAAACAAACTGATCACATCATATGTTAAACTCAACAACCACAGTGAACACTCCTCAAGACCAAACTCACTGTTTTATTGGCTCGCAGAGCTGTGATTATGCAGAGACATGCTATGGGTATGTACTGTGAAGAGAAACATGAGGTTAGTGCCAGACGGAAACACTACTTTATCCATTTGGTATCTATCACAATACAGAACAAAATTATTTAATAACATTTAATTATTTTTTCACTATTGATTACTCTCTAAGATTATAGAATGGAAAAGGATTTCAATGGGTAAAAATGAAGAAATGCTAAAGTTTTGGGTAATTTTGAGCCGATTTGGACTCATTTGCCAGGTGCTAACGCCAGGTGTTTAACTACAAATAATTTGACTATCAGCGCTTGATGCAATTACTCTAGTTTTTGTGCATGGAATTACTCTGAAATAATTTCACATATAGAGGAATGAACACAATGTCCAGTAAGTTCAAAGTCATGTGATTCTGACAGTATGTGTGTGTTTTCTGTAAGTTAAAGGGATTGTGAGTTATTAAAACACTAATTAACAAACAACGCAAAATGCCTGCGTCAGTCTTAAATACTTTAAATCGTAACATTCTCAGAGTTGTGGTCTCGGCTGGTCTCCAAATAAAATCCTTTGTCCGAGTCCGCGACAAGAGTGAGTACAACACAACCAAGACTCCCAAGAAAAAGGCAGAGACTTTTCAAAAACTGGTCTCAAGTGCTACAACACTACTGTTTGCACTGAGTCCGCATAAGATCAGAGAAGAGTTCAACGGAGATTCTAATCTGTTAAAATAACAGTATCTACATAAAGTTAACTACGTGAGGGGTTCAACAGAATGTGCTAAAGAGGTAAAGCAGGTAAGACGTTCTGGATAAGAGTGTGACTCCAGATGAGGATAAACATGTGTTGAGTGTTTCATCATATTCCATAATAAGATGTTGGGTGGCATATTGAAGACAGCCCATGAAGTCTTTTAAATACACGGCAAGAGGACCGGAACAAACAAACATTTAATACCAAAGTACATCTGGCTCAGCCCTAATGAGATAAATCCACTCCAGTTTTAATGAGGAACAAAGAGAAAAACAAACCAACAATCTTCCTTCTGCTTTCCTGTTCTACAATTAATCAAGTAAATTTCAAGTTTAAACAAAGCTTCTTATATGTTCATATGAGTTGCAATAAAATCATACACACACTTTTGTCGGGCAACTCAGTCAAGACAGGTCAGTGGATGAAGGCTTCAGCCTGGAAATGGTCAACCCTACAGGTCAGGGTCAAATCCCATGAGACTTTCTTGACTGTCCCAGTACCTTGGGGCAGTTGGCAGCGTAACGGCTAGAACGTTGGAACCGTGGTCGGGGGAGTTTGACAGATCGGGCTATAACTGTGATGGGAAGGTCGCCGGTCCGAGGTAGTCATGGAGGTGAAAATGAGTGAATATTTGTCATTGTGAACACAACAACAGTGCACCACAACGAAATGCATTTGACCCATCCGTGAAAGAGCAGTGGGCAGAAACATAGGCAGCGCCCGCGGAGCAGTGCTTGGGGATGGTACCTTGCTCATGAGTACCACAGTGGAACCTTTACTGGTCCAGGCACTGGTTCTCGTCTCCTTCTTTTTTTCTTTATAGCGGTCGGCATCCAGCTTAATGGTGCTTTACTGCTACCGCGTCTTTGGTTAGCTTACTGCCCCCACATTAGCGGAGTAGCCACTGTACGTATGTGTTTAATAACGTAGACCAAACTAACCGATTATTAAATTAGTTTCCAACTATTTTAATAATCGATTTTAATCAATTTAATTGGTTAGTTGTTGCAGCCCTAGTTTGAATCCAATCTGCATCTTACCATTATTGGGTCCCTAAGCAAGACCCTCAATCCCAAGATGCTCTCAGGGAGACTGTCCTGTAGCTGCTACATTTCATAAATATAAATAACTCCAGTTTGCATTAGGGAATGTGCAATTAGGGAATGGAAGCTGCTGTTGATATGACCGTCTGTCAAATACTGTAAATATACATTAATTGAAATACTAATTCCAAAAGAGCAGGTAATTACAGTAATATCAACAATATTACGTTGTTTGGGAAGATGAACACTGTAGAGCTGCTAGTCAGCGCAGACGTAAAATGAGGTGGACGTGAAGGACAAGCGCTCGGTCTGTCATGAATGACATCAGGGTCGATGAAAAATAAAGAGTGTTATCTTTGTATTGCATTCAATTGCAGTGGTCAGAAAGTTGTTTTCTTCACATTCCTCATATTAAACCTCGGCTCTCAACGGAGACGGTGATTCAATAACACGTCTGGATTCTCAGAGCTGTCTCGCTCTCTGATGCTAAAGTGACGCTGTCCAGAGCCGGTGTAGTTTTGCATCAGCAGGGTGGAGAGGTCACCAAGCCACTGGCAGCTGTTTTAACGTGGACAGATGTCAGATGTGTGACGGGGCGCTGAAAGCCCGACTGACTGCATCACAGATGGAATTCAAGCGCTGCCCGTGTCGGTGATGTGTGTCAGTCCGACTCGGGAGGTAAAATGATACAAAGACGTTCAGTCTGATTTTGTTTCCTGTAAACACAGAAGAGCTCAGGGTGCCTTCCTTCCCAGGCCGCTTCCAGACCCTGACGGGCTACAGACACGGGCAATAGCGTCTGTCTGGAGTTTTAGTACGGCGTTGGAACGGGGATGGCGCAGGTGGAAGGTGAGCAGGCTTGCGGAAATCTATCGTTCGGCAATGCCAACCAAATTTCGATGGATAGAAGCCAAGAAAATGATTAATATCACCAATCTGGCTAATTACGCAGTACTATTACATACATTCACTTTAATCATGGCGTTGCACCTTGAAAATCAGCAACACGAGGTTCTACAAACGCACTTAAGCTTTTCACATTTTAGATGGAGATGTTTTATAGCATTTACACATCATAATATATATTACATGTTCAAAATAGTACAGGGAACATATGATCATGTGTTACTATGCTGAGTACTGATTGCTAAAACTTTATGTGGTTTATGTGGCGTAAGCGGCATGAGAAAGTATGAGAGAGAGAGAAGGAAGGGAGAGAGAAGGAAGAGAGAGAGAGAGGGAAGAGAGAGAGAAGGGAAGAGAGAGAGAGAGGGAAGAGAGAGAGAGGGAAGAGAGAGAGAGAGAGAGAGAGAGAGAAGGAAGAGAGAAAAGAGAGGGGAAGAGAGAGAGAGAGAGAGAGAGAGAGAGAGAAGGAAGAGAGAGAGAGAAGGAAGAGAGAGAGAGGGAAGAGAGAGAGAGAGAGAGAGAGAGAGAGAGAGAGAAGGAAGAGAGGGAGTGAGGGAGATGAGCGGAAAGACACAGAGATAGAGGGAGTGTGTAATGAGAGAGAGAGAGATTGAAGAGGGGAAAGAGGGAGAAATAGAGGGATAAAAGGTATAGCGAGAGAGAGGGAGGGAGAGCACCTTTCCTTTTCTTTACTTGATATACCTCAAGACGTACGTGGAGGCAGTATAATAATGATATTGAGGAGAGAGAGAGAGAGAGAGAGAGAGAGAGAAAAAAGAGGGAGCAACAGAGAGACAGATAGACTTTTATTCTTCTCAGAGAGTGTGACAGATAGATAGATAGATAGATAGATAGATAGATAGATAGATAGATAGATAGATAGATAGATGGATGGACAGACAGATAGATAGATACAGACAGACAGACTGATAGATAAATAGATCATAGATAGATAGATAGATAGATAGATAGATAGATAGATAGATAGATAGATAGATAGATAGATAGATAGATAGATAGATGGGTAGACAGACAGACAGACAGACAGATGGATAGATAGATAGACAGACAGACAGACAGACAGACTGATAGATAAATAGATGATGGATAGATGGATGGAGGGATAGAGACAATCTGTGTGTGTGTGTGTGTGTGTCTGTGTGTGTGTGTGTGTGTGTGAGGCAGCTCTAGTCAGTGCCAGCAGCAGGCTCGGGGACAGACTGACGGATGCTGATGAAACCTGCAGTGTTTGTGTGAGACTCTGTTCTCCTTCACACTACAACTCCACCGCCACACACTCTCCTGTCTGTCAAACACAACTCACCATTCTCCAGCTGCTACACACATGCGCTCTCTCCTTTTATTAGCAGCACAATCCTTAGGAGCATCAGTCGTGGAGTATCAATGACTACACTCACCAATACACACTGTAGAGACTAAAATACTGCAACTGTCTTTAATAGTCAACTATGTTTCAACACCAAACAAAGAGGATTTACTGGAGAAAACCTGAGAAGCAGCAGACACACTGATGTTCCTGAGAAGAACCCAGCAGCAGGAGGCAGAGATACCTGTTGGATTAGTTCCATGTAAGTATAAAGGGTGTGTTCTTACCAACTTACTGAATATTTTTTTACATTGATTCGACTCACAATCTGTGAAGTCGACTACTTGATGACAAAATTACCGTTGTGTATTGGCAGCATGCGGGGAGCAGTGCTTAGGGACGGTACCTTGCGCGTGAGTACCTCAGTGGTACCCTTACTGGTACCAGGACATGAACCGGCGACCTTCTGATAACGATTCCAAATCCCAACTGTCCTGTGTGTTTGTGCAGCTATGTTTATATATTGTGCGATCTGAGAATCTTGAATATTCTCGCGGCTGAGCGTGTTCGAAGTGGACGAAGTTTTTCTTTCAGCAATATTTTTTTAAAGGTTTTCCAGTTTAATCCATTCCACTTGTTAACACTATAGTCCATGGCTTATGATAATGGTATTATTTTTGTTTTATATGTTCTTACTGATATGTTCTGATCTGAATTTGGTACAGACATTGATTTGATTCCATATAATGATATTTGTGTATTTCAGTTTAAGACAAACTTTTCAATTAAAATAAAATGCAAATAATTTTTTTGTACTTATTTGGTTACGTTTTTCAAATTGAAAAGTTCTAGTTAAATTTTTAAGAAAAACAAAGACAAACTGACTAAATTTCACTAAATATACTCAGTGGAATAACTTGGAAAGAGAAAAAAAACATTTATCATGAGTCAAACTGGAATTTAGTAAAGTGAACGTAAAGGTAAACATGATGAAGCCACTGGTACTACAAATGATCTTAAAATAAATTAATTTGATATTTGGTGTATTGAACTTAAAATAACTATTACATTCTTTAAAGCATTTAAGTTGAATTAACTCAAGTTTTCATTATTCATTACTTAATTTTTTAAAGCAACCAGTTTCCTCAATTTTTTTAAGTAAATTCCACTTATCCGAGCTAACATTGTGATGGCAGTGCTGGAGGTATGACTTGAACCCACGACCTCTTGGTCCAGAGGTGAGTATTCTAACTACTAGACCACCACCATCCCAAAATATAGGAATATGGGAAAATATGGGATTTGTCAGGTTTTTGTAGATTTTCAAACATTTTTGTATTTAAAAACTAAAAAAGACCTACAAATTTGTAGATTATCACAGAAAAAAATATTGCTTTTGTGAAGTAAGGTTATGGTTAAAGCGAGGTTCATCAACAAAAATAATTCTCCAAGACAAAGAAAAATAGCATTAATCTTTATCCAACAAAACCCTGCTACTTCTCTTTGCACGCCAGTTGGTCCTCTTTCTCGCTCAGACTTCTTCACTTCCTCCCAAAACTCTCATCTTTTCCATTCTACCTCCTCCACGTTGTTCAGACCTCCACCTAAACTAAAATCCCAGAAAGAGCAGACAGAGGTCGGAGCCATGTGTTTATTTTAGTGGCTCAACCAAGTGAGTCAGCTATCGAGCCGCGGAGCCGCTACAGTTACTCTCCACGTGATTAAAGCTCAGGTATACACAATTAGGCACCGTCTGTTATCACAAGGAAACCCGATCCAAAATGTTGGGCCTTTTCCGGCCAGGGCAACACCTATTAAAATAGCTCCGGTCATGCCACCTGAAGTGTGTATAAACCCTAGCAGTGCGAAGAAACGGAGGCCGACGTTGACATGAACACTGAGTGGCATCTCCAAACAAACACACTGGTATCTTTTTCTCCCGGACGATAGCTCTCTCGGCCGTTAAAAAGCCTGTTCTTAATTGAGAAAAGTGGAGAAAGGATTCCAATGTCAAACACTGAGTGTTACTAACGTCACGGCTTGGCACGGAAGAGTTCCTCGCCGGATTGAAGTACAACTCACTTACAGACTAAGCTCAAGCAGAAGTACGTCTAATTTACTCCTTGGTATTGAATTTCAAAACATATTCAGAACGGAACCCAATGAACAACAAATCTGTCTATGTGAGAAGAGAGATGGTGAAGGGAACAGTTTGTAGTGCTTGGGGTCAAGGCTTCTTGGTGGGTATGGTTTGAAAAAGACAATACCTTCTTAAGTGTTTTTCCTAAATTTGTTCATGAGAGTTCGTAAAGAAGTTCGGATTTTTTCTAAAACTGTCATATTATCCACAAGTTTGTTCTCAAAACAGTGTTCTCCAAAAAATGTGTGCGAGTTGTTCTTAATCAGCATTTTAAAAATGGCCCACAAATATGAAGTTCGTAGAAGATGCTTAAATGTAATTACAAAGATGGAGGAGCACTGTGTGTGTGTGTGTGTGTGTGCGTGTGTGAGTGAGATCGGATCAAATATTGGTCTGATAACGGCTTAAATAGCTGGATCGTGTAATGGTGGCATTGGGCCGATCTACGGAGCCGATCTATAAACGTGCACATGCTCAGTTGGTTCTGCATGGGCAGTGGCACTGCGGTAAGGCTGGTTTATTGTTCGACATTTGCGCTGATTCCTACATATTGATATGACAATGAGCAGAACAAGCAACACAACACACTACAACGCCAAAAACAAACCACACCATTATACTGCTTAATTTCCTTAACAACACCAGCTTTCGCTCGCAATCTCTGTGTTCCTGACGGTTGTAGTGCAATTTGTACTCATTTCGGCCTATAAAACGAGCTGCTTTTGGCCATCCTGGAAGAGAACCACAATTTTGTGCCTGATGCCGTTCCATATTAGAGTCGCGAGCACTAACATGTGTTTACATCGAGAGTAATGAATGCCTTTTTACACAATTACTTCAGTTTTTGTGCACAGAATTACTCAGGAATAATTTCACATACAGAGGAATGAATATAATGTCCGATATAATGTCCGCTAAGTGATTCTGACGGTATGTGTGTGGTTTCTGTAAGTTAAAGGGATAATGAATTATTAAAACACTAATTAATTAACAACACAAAATGCCTGCGTCGGTCTAAAGAGTTTTGAATTTTGAGTTTGACGCTTTTAAAAACTGGTCATGAGACTGGTCCTGAGTCTCCCAACACTACACAGATGTAAAGAATGAAAGCAGGAATAAATATCAGCTACATGACAGTAGTGAAAAGGTTTTTATATCATGTTATAAGCTGTCAGCCCAGTACAGAACATGCTCTCAATTCTCTCTGCACATTTCACAACCTGATCTAGGTCTAGACATATTTCTGAAATAAAATCTATTACTTTGTTGGCTGAACACAAATTATTGCAGCAGACACAACACACACAATGGTGCACACGGCTGGTAATAAAGTTACATTGATTAAATCTAACCACGAAGCCTGTTGGGAGATGGAATAAGTCATAACGGTTGTAATAACCTACATATACAGTATATTTGTGCGTCCCTACATTAATATTTCCCGGTTGTTTATTTTTTTGTGGGTTTTTTTTTTTTTTTGGGGGGGGGGAGGATTTCACTTCTCTTTTGGAATTTCAAGCATGTTTATATCTATGAAACGTGAGACAATGACAGAAAACATAATTAGCAGAAGCACGGCTTCATTATTTTTTCTAATTAACAGACATCCATGATAATAGTTCATCAGTTTGACATCTTTAATGAACAATCAGCAGGAAGAAGAAAAAACCCTACTGCTTTACATGTTGAAGTGTGTATTTAATTTAATTGGCTAATTAATGAGCTCTTTTGAAATAATATCTCAACCATGACTCTATGAATCTCAATTAAACGGCTTAATTAAACCTTAAACGTACCTGTTTGTGCGTTACCTAACAATTAGTCTGCACTGGAAAAAAAACAAAGCGAACAGAGTGGAGGCAGAGCAGTTCATTTACCCCACATTCCTTCTGAGCTTTATGGACTCTTGCAGATAGAGGCAGTAAAGTTAAACAGCCTTTTGCAAGCCTCCTTTTTTCCATTTCCTTTGCAACATGTTTGGGCTGAGGGGGAACAGATGACAAAATCGCCCCACCATTCCGAGAGCATTTGTTTAGTGTTGGGGACAGTACGTTTAAACCGTAGCTTTTCAAACTGCAAGCTACTTGTGATTAAAAGCAAATAAGCTACAGCCAAGCTACTGTTTTAATAAAGCTAGTTACACTACAAGCTACAGAGGAAAACATTTAACCACATCCAAGCTGTTTCCCAATGAATCCTCGCTTTCATTTATGGATAGATCACTCCAACTCCATGTCACAGCTGCCAAGTTTGTGCTGTGATGCAATGAGTGTGTAGTGCGCAGGCACAGTAGCCTATCAGATGCTACTTCTGCCAATTCAACACCAATCAGAAACACCTGGTGTGTATGTGACCCTCCACAGCAAAACCAGTCGCTTGTCGCAACGGAGGTTTCCGAGAAAAACGACCTTTATGTTGCGTGGGGTAAAATTTGGGGTTTTTTGTTTTTTGAAACAGTGGAAGGTCTATACTTGGAAAACTTACCTTTTCCATCCTAAAAATGTGACTTGAGGTGAGGAATTCAATTCCAGCAGAATGTTAAAAGTTTCTGTTTTGACCGCTCTACTTCAATATTTACGGTAAATTCACTCGTTGACTAGCGTGAAGATATTTCTCCAGAATCCATCTCCGTCTCCCGAGTTCAGTTAACCTAACGCAGGTAGGCTATCCGTGTGGCTGTGAATGCAGCGTAGGCTACCGTAAATACAAACGTAGCCGCGACCGCAACAAGCGTCTGTGAGTGCTACGGCGATAGTCAACTTCAAAGGCAGATTTCTCCGTTTCTCACTTGGCGTGACAGGAGAAACCCGACTCCTTTGAATGTTGATATCTCAGTCATATGTCGTCCGATTCATTCGATATAGGTACCGTTTTGAAGCTTGATTTATGCCCTTTCATGAAAACATAAAACCTCAATTTTGAAAATTTGCGACAAGCGACTGGTTTTGCCCTGGAGGGTCACATATATGTTATACGGTATGTATGGGGCAGATTGTAGCGTAACGGTAAGTGAGCTGACCCCATGATCGGCGGGTGTCCAGTAAAAGTCCTGAAGTGATAAACGTACCACTGAAGTACTTATTAGCATGGCACCAAGGTACCATCCCCAATCACTGCTCACGGGTGCTGCCAAAAAATACCCACTGCTCCTTCACAGGTGGGTCAAATGCAGAGGTCCCATTTGGTTGTGGTGCACTATGTGCTCTGCTGTGGTGTGTTCACAATGAGAAATAATCCCTGACATCCATTCATTTATGCTTCCACCCATATGTCCACCCATCCGTCTATTCCTCCATTCAACTAACCAACGATGCATCCATTTCTCCATCCACCCATCCATTATTTATTCTTTTCTTTTCATATTCTCTTAAACCATTCCTTTACTGGTTTATCCATCCTTCCATCTGTCCATTCTGTCATTCATCCATCTCTTGCATACTTTTATTCTCTCATCCATCTATCAATTTATCCACCCACCACTGTCCAATCACCTATTCATATATCCATCTATCCACCCATTTCTCCATCAGTTTATACATCCATCTATCCAATCATTTATTCTTTCTTCCATTCATTTATCCATCCATCCATAAATTCTTCCACCAGTCTATCCATCTATACTGCATCACCGCTCCTTCACGGATGGGTCAAACGGGTCACGTTTGGTTGTGGTGCACTCTGCTGTGGTGTGTTCACAAGGAGAAATAATCACTAAATATACAGTATATGACACTAACACAACAGTAACTGGTTACTTGATTAACTTGGTTAAAAGCTACAGCATTTTCAAAGTAACTTCGCCACTGACAAGTTACTAAAGATGTAGTTATTTTTTATTTCTTTTTTTGGTGGAGTGTTGCTTCGGCTGACACCAGAAGAATTTAAGACATCAGCAACAAACTCCCGGCTCTTCCAGGCAGATGCCGGAGCTCCCACGCGAGCCGAGGAGGCTCAACAGACGACGCCGGACTTAATGATAATCCAATCAGCAAACAATTATACATCAAAGGCCTCGGCAAGCGCAACCCCAGCAGCTCCGAGATTCCCCATCTTTCACGGACTGGATTAAGACGAAGTCTGCTGAAGGATTCCAGCGCACAGGAAAAGGAAAGCTGTTCGAATGTGTAGGCAGCGCAATCACAACATCGCTATACATGGATAATGGCCGTGCTGATTGCCGTAGCGTCCTCATTAACACTGCGTCCGTGGGAACGAAGGAGCTCTGCAGGGAATACACACTCGCAACGTATTCAGATGAGTGTGTATACACCAGCTCGTACAGGCCTTATCTCGTACACACACACTCATGCCGCATGCGAGTGTGAAGCGAGTGTGTCGAGTTTAAACTGAAGCATGTAGAAGATGGCAACGCAAGAGAATAATGAGTGTAAAACTGGAAAACAGGGAGAGTCAGAATGGACCGACCTCTCCAATGAAGCTGAGTTTTCCCTCAGGGCCTTGTAGGGTGCTGTATGTCTTTCCATCCATCCTCTCTTACATCCGTTCACCATTCCCTCCATCCATCAATTTACCCATTAATCTATCCTTCTTTCAATCCAGTCGTCCATCTGGGTCCTTCTGTCTTTCTGCGTGTCTGAATCTGTGTCCATTCATTCATCTCCTATTCATTCATCCATCCATTCCTTCATGCATTCATCCTTCCACCTGTCTATCCATCCATTCTGCTATTCATCCATTCTTCCTCTCTTGCATCCATTTATTCTTCCATTCACCTGCTTTTATCTATTAATTCAACCATTAATTTATCCCTTCATCCATCCATCAACCTATTTCTCCATTTGCCCGTTCGTCCATTCATCTATCATTTATCCTTTCAATTTTCCAACAATCCATTCTTTTACAGTCCACCATGCATCCTTTCATCTGTCCATTCTGTCATCCATCTATCCACCCACCCATTTGTCTAATGACCTATTCATATATCCATTCATTCATCCCTGAGTCTATCCATCCATTCAGTCTTGCATCCTTTTATTTTTTTTATCCAGCTATACATCCATTTATCCATCCTCAATCCATCATGCATTACTTATTCTTTCATTAATCCTTCCATTCATCCATCCCTCAATTTCCGACTCTTTGGGATTGTAGCGGTTTTCCAAATTAAACATCAAATTATCCATGAGGCTGTTTCATTAGGAACACTATTGAGGATGTGACAATAATTGTTTTCACACATTTATTCAGACATTTGCGCTGATTACCCTTTTAAATGCATTCTCTTCATTTCTCTCACGGCGCAGATGTTCACCTCCTCCAGCCATTTTCCCAGAGCTCTGTGTACCATCACTGCAGATCACATATGGCTGCTGTCTCTTTGCTCTGGGCCAGATTCACATGAAACAAACCTGTCCATGTTGTGGAAACTCTACTCTCAGGTTCATATTACCAATTAACCTCGTCCTACTCTGTGAGCTGTTTGGATTAATCAAACACAGTCACCGAAACACAAAAACTAGCTGATTTACATACAAAGCTGAAAGCTGGAGTTTCTTCTACATTACTGAGATTTTTAGTTTCATTTCAGCAACAACTGACACAAACTAAATTGAGACTAGACCAGGGCTACTTCACTAGATTCATCAAGGGCTAAATGTCTTCGACGCTGTACTTAACATCCACGCTTTCACCTATCCATCCATCCATCCATCCGTTCAGTTATTCATCCATCCATCCTCTCTTGCATCTATCCACATATCCATCCGTTCTACAATTCTTCCATTTTTACATTTTCATTCATCTGTTTATTCATCTATCCATCCGCTTGGTCATTTATCCATCCATCCTCTCTTGCATCCATTTATATTTTGATTTATATATCTGTTTATCAACCATCCATTCATCAAGCTATAAATCCACCCACCCATCTGTTTATTCATTCATCCATCTGTCCATCTATTCTACTATTCATCTATCCATCCTCTCTTGTATCCATTTATTCTTCTATACATATATCTATTTATCATCCATTCATCCATCCACCCACCCATTTTGCCATTCATCCATCCATCCATCCATCTTGTCTTGCATCCATTTAATCTTCCATCAATCTATCCATTTATCTGTCCATCCATTTATCCATCCATCAATTTATCCACCCACCCATCCATTCTGCAATTCATCCATCCATCATATCTACGTCTTATTGGATTCAGATGAAAAATTCTACAGAATTCTTTAATCGTTGGTGACTCAAGACCAAAAACAGTTAGTTTAGACTTCTGCCACAGCACCAGTTTAAAGTAAAATTAATTAACTAGACAAATTGACTGATCAAATGATAAATATGTAAATAATTAAATTAATGCAATAAATTGTCTTATAAAACAGCTGTGACAGGTAATACGGTTTTTCAGTGTTGGTCTAAAGTCTATGTTTGTTTTTTCCAGTTTATCTGCAATCCTTTATTATCTACACTGCACCGCCGTTCCCAGATTTCCTCCCACAGGGACGACAGCAGCACTGCAAGTCTACGTTTCTTCACCGTACACGAGCAAACCAGCCACGTTGACTTTATTTTCAGCCATTTTTAGCCTCCTCGCGACGTTATGCGACGCCACACAGCGAGCTCCACTGGGAATAGGTTCAGACTCCAGAGCACTTGGTTAAATATAATAGCTTTCACCCTGCAGCACCAGACTGCCAAATGCCAAAGAAAGCAGTTAATGGCAGCGACGTTTAGCTACACAGCATCTGGCTTGTTGCAAACAGGCCCACGTTTTGCTTTCTCAAACTTGCTCGAGTCACAGAGTCTGGGCTTTATCCGGGATTTGAAACACTCTCAAGTCGTAACAAGCGTTGAGAGCTAACCGGACGAGTGATTTACTGCACATATTTTACATTTTACCACCGGATAATGAATAAATTAAGCAAAATATAAACATAAGACGATTAGTTATTACCGATTACTACTGTACAAAAAAAATCTCAGAGGATTACGCCATCTTGTATTATATCAATTCAATAGACAACATTTCGACGTCTGCCGACACCACAAATTCTGCTCGTGATCAATATGAGATAATATCACATGCTGATTTAACCCAACTACTTCCATTCATATCAAATGACAAAAGCAATTAAAATATCATGTCATTTTTATTCTTGAGCTCAACCAGACACGTAAAAAACATTGTTTGTTTTAATAAAAATAGACCTCCTGTTCAATATAAAGTGACAATGTTTTTATTCTGTATCAGTGCTACTGGTTCGCTGATCATTAAATTGATGTATCAGTGTAGACTGACATACTGATACACTTGTATTCAGGGTAGTTTCATCCCATTTTATTTTATTTCTAATTTACTACACTACAGTCTGACTGTAGATGGAATTTGTCGAGGAGGACTAGTAATTTTTACATTTTTTACAAGCCTTCAGCAGATTAAAGTGACCGGCGTAGGAAAACGAATCCCATTTGCAGCTAATTATATTTCGTGAGCGGATTACATCACAAGCAGGCCACTGCTAATAAAAGAGTCTGTTTAGTTTGCTGATTGCTTTGTTGCAGTTCTCTCTCTTTTTTCATAGCGCGATTGCGGTCGTTAGTCTTCCCTCCAAGTTTCCAGACTTTTTTGTTTACACTACTAACAGATTGGAGCAGAATGAAAAGCCTGTCAATAAGGAATTGCTGGAAAAGAAGGGAAGAAGGGAGGGAGGGAGGGAGGCGGGAGAGAAGCGTTTAGTCGACACTAAAAATCAGTCCGAGTGACTTATGTCGGTTAACGGCTCCGAACGGCCAGCCAGATGTGTGTTCTGTGACGGCTAAGATTGAAGTGCTTTATTGGTACTGACAACGCATTTAATCCTTTAAAACTGTAGACGAAGCGAAATTCATTTACATAAATTAAAGTAAAATTTAACACAATTAAATTCAAAGCTATTTTTACACATAAATAAATATGTTAAAATTTAACAAATAAATTAAAACTCTCATGACCTACTGCGGCACCAGTTTCCTTAGTCTCAGTTTTTTTCTCTGCAGTGAGTTGTATGACGGCTGAGATTAAAATGCTTTATTGGTACTGACAACGTGTTATTGACTCAGCAGAACGCAGCGGCGTATTCGGTGCCGGTCTGAGGGCTGAGGGAGTGTTTAGTCGCTCTAATCCAAAAAGGTTCCAGAAGCGGGCATTAGTGGGCTTGGCCTGGAGTAAAGGGGGATGGCTGTGAATCAGGCTTTGTGGAAAATCTAGAGCTTGATATGAGCCAGACAGTCTTCCTCTCTTCAAAATCCTGCCAGTAGCTCATAGTAGAGTGTTCGAGCAGTTCCACTAGCGGTGAGAGTAGCTTACTAAAAACAGTGATGCTGCAAGCTTTTTTCAGTAGCATATCAGTGCCAAGGATATTTTTAAATGCTGGACATTTTTAAGTAACTAGCTTGAGGTTTCGGTTTTTTTTTTACCAAAAGGCTAAAACACTATGTTGTTTTTATGTTACATTTTCAACCAGCAGGTATTACTGATTGGCGTTGAATTGGCAGTGTTTGGGAATACTTAGCTACATGTTAGCAAAGCTACTAACTTAACTTCTTTTTCAGGAGGTTATCAGTACCAACGTTTAAAAATGCTGTAGCTTTAAGGGAGCAGCTGGAAGATTTCATGCACCCAATCTCGTCTCGAAGACATGTGAGAATCTACTTCAAACGCTGCCACTAATGCTAAGATGCGATTACTCTCCATCTTGTCGGCTAAACTAGCGATCTCAAAGAAACATGTTGAAACAGGAAGTGCCCGATGGTGCTGTTTGTAACTTAGCAACAACGAGCGCTGAGACAAATCACTGCGAAAGCGCTCTGGAAGTGAGGTTTTGAGGGCTCATAGCGGAAAAACGTGTTTGATGGACACAGGCCCTTAATGTAAAAACACATACGAGGATTTTAAACATCAAAAAGCACAACAACAAACAACTTTCCATGAGCATTGTACTGCAAACCACAGAACACACTTGAGCACCACATGAGATACACAAAATGCACAAATACGTGACTCTGCATGGCAAAACCAGTCGCTTGTCGCAGATTTTCAAAATTGAGTTATTATGTTTTCGTGAAAGGGCATAAATCCACCTTCAAAACGATACCTATATCGAATGAATCGGACGACATATGACTGAGATAATAACATTCAAAGGAGTCGGGTTTCTCCTGTCACGCCAAGTGAGAAATGCTTGGTGCGGTCGCGGCTACGTTTGTATTTACGGTCGCCTACGCTGCATTCACAGCCACACGGATAGCCTACCTGCGTTAGGTTAACTGAACTCGGGAGACGGAGATGGATTCCGGAGAAATATCTTCACACTAGTCAACCAGTGGATTTACCGTAAATATTGAAGTAGAGCGGTCAAAACAGAAACTTTTAACATTCTGCTGGAATTGAATTCCTCACCTCAAGAAAGTCACGTTTTTAGGATGGAAAGGGTAAGTTTTTCAGCCAAATTTATTCACAACAGTACAGTATAGACCTTCCACTGTTTCAAAACACTAAAAACAAAAAATCCAAAATTTTACCCCACGCAACATAAACGGTCGTTTTTCTCGGAAACCGCCGTTGCGACAAGCCACCGGTTTTGCGTGCAGAGTCACATATATAGTACATAAAATCTGAGCATCTAAGACTAAATCTGATCATTTTTCACTAGACACTAGACAAGAATTTCCTAAGATTGGACTCTCATTGCCAAATTCCCTGCAAATTCCCATCTACACTGCTAATGAGCTGATGAGTTGCATCAGATGGTCTGTAGTTGGGAAAAATCTGAATCTGTGCGGAGGTTTGGGGTTAGGGTTGAGAAACACTGTGTTTATCCCCTTTACAGAGCTGATATACATTCCAAGGTATACTGTAGAAGAGGCCAATTGAGAAAAGATCTGAATAGATGGACGAGGTCATGGTGCTCTTACCAGCACTGGCCTTCAGAGCTTAGAGACAGATAAGACAAATGACACCTGCACAAAAACCTTCAAACTTAAGAAAAGCTAATGTCACATTTCTATAAGTACATAAGATCTAAAGCATACGCAGTACTGTGCTATTTACCGTACAGGATCTAAACCGTATACTGTATAAGCATGCAGACTAGCTGAACCACACCACTAGCTGCAGCATGCCTGATTTTCCATTTTATAAGGCTTAGCTTGATAATGGTGCTGCTGACAGGTTTGACGTGCAATGCTTTTATGTTTTAGAATCCTTGCATATGTTTTCACATTTTTTCTTGCCGTTGTTTAGCTGCATGGTGAATATTCAATGTGTACATCACAAGTTTCCTTGATATTATAATACGATATTATATTCAATGAAGAATCGACTCAGACACTGATTTGATGTCTTCAAAATAAGTCGTCGATATGAAATGATCATATGCTTTTTCAACACAATTACTTTCCTTCACATTAAAATCATCAAAAGCAACTCAAAATATCATTTGTCATTTGTATTCTTGAGCCCTTGAAAAATATTATTTTCTTGTAATAAATATTTGCCTAATGTTTCAATATAAAGAGCTTACAATCGATAGTTTCATTTTCGATTGATGCCATGAGCTGGTTGATCATTCAACTGATGTACTGATGTAGATCAATGTATCGTTACACTCCTACCCAGTTCAGCTACCTACATTAACATTTACGTTTATGGCATTTAGCAGACGCTCTTTATCTGTTGTCTCCCTGGAGCAACTTGGGGTTAAAAGTCTTGCTCAGGCACCCAACGATGGAGGCAGCAGAGGTAGGATTCCAACCCACGACCTTTTGAAAGTGAAAGTGAGTGCTTGTCATTGTGAACACACCACAGCACAGCACACACTACACCACAACCAAATGCGACCTTTGCGTATGACCCATCCGTGAAGAAGCAGTGGGCAGCTAACATGGGCAATGCCTGGGAAGCAGTACTTGGGGACGGTACTTTGTTCATGAGTACCTTAGTGGTAACTTTACCAGTGAACCTTCTGATTACGGGGCAAACCGTTACGCCACCAACTGCCCCCAACTGTCCTAACCACTAGGCCACGACCACCCCTTTTTAGCCTTCACATGTTGGATAACTCCCACTGAAATTTGTCTTTTTACCACATCCCAGACTGGTAAAGGTACCACAGAGGTACTCATGAGCAAGGTACCGTCCCCAAGTACTGCTCCACAGGCACTGCCAAAAAAGCTGCCCACTGCTCCTTCACAGTTCTCATGCCGACATTTTGACCAATCTTAAAGCAGTGACGCACGGAAATGGCTTGGGCTTTATTTTATAATGGAAGTACATTTGTTTGCGGTTCGTTTGTGGCAGCAAAAAAATGCTTTAGTTTGATGAACAGCAATGAAACAAAGGCTCTGAATAGGACTTCTTAGCTCACACCTCCTGCCGTCTGTACTTCCTCCTGCTTAGGGGCCACGTTTTTGGCACAGGTTGTTGGAATGGGCTTGATAAATGACATCAGTGGCGTGGATGTGAGCTTGTTTCATTCATTTTCATGCAGAGGGCCCTGGAGTTGCACATGTGTCGCGGTAAACGCTCTCCGTCACTCACACATGCTCTCTAATCAGCCACAGCTTTTAAGGATCCCACAGGGCTTCAGACTCTGACACTATCCGTCAGGGTGATCTGGAGCCATTAGACGATGAAAGTGCTTCAAACCCTTCTGGAAGGCGGAGTGTTGGGGGTTTCGCTGCACTGGAGTGGAGCTTTCAAGCACTTTCGGGTGTTTGGTGCTAGCTGCTTTGTTAGTCAAGTTTTTTTTGTTTTGTTTTTTTTCACCTGAGGGATGTGGCATTGACTGAAAAATCAACCTTGGCAGCCGTGACTTTCTGCATCAACATATGTCAAAACTTTCCCGGCATCTTGCAAGTTAAGTTTGTTTTTTGAGCAGCACTGCCTGTGAAACTATAGCGGGTTGATTGATACAGATGGCTAGCCAGCGGTCAGATTTCATTAGTGGAATAAACTTAATCCTTAAACTGTGAGCCACATTCTAATTTTTGCAATCCACAATAAACGTTCGAAATCTTCCCTGATCACTTTGCTTATTAGCTGCCTGGCCAGGCTCGCTGCTAACAAGATACGCATCTCCACCAAGGTAGCACCGATTTGTTTCATTTTTTGACAACTGACAGTACTCAAAGACCTCCAACGGTAGAATATAGGTTCAAACATGCCCCTTAGAGTTCCCCTTTAAAGAGGAAAATTATTTTCCTGGCATTAGTCAAGGATAGGTATTACACATAATATTTATATATTTGTCAAAGAGCAGGCACTGGAAATGAAAATTGTCATAAAAATGTTGTCATTTCCACTGGCATTAACCAGGAGAATATTTTTTAACAAACAAAAAGGGGCACAACGGCCAAAATGAAACCTGAAAGTCTCTATTGAAACTGTGATTGAGGAGAACCAATAGAAAAGAAAACAAGATGGATAGACAGACACAAGAAGAAAAAAGGCTGGCGGGTTAGAGAAAGTCCATTTTGCCAGTGTTTGAGGACAGTACCTTATTCATGACTATCTCAGTGGTAACTTTACTGGTCTGGGAGTTGAACCGGCAACCTTCCGATCATGGGGCCAACCCTCTAAACGTTACTCTACCAACTGACCCAGAGATAAACCATTAGAATGATTTCTGGTAGTCAGCCAACAGACACATTACTTGTGAATGTACATTACTGGCACCACTGGTGTAGTTTAGGTCTGTATATATTCCTCAGTTGAGAAGGTGAAAATGACGCGTCCAGAATGAGACAGACTTCATAGTGAAACCACACTGACGCCGTCGATCTCAGCAGCGGCCTGCCGAATGGAAGTGGGTGTGAGCACACAGAAGAAAACAGCTTTTCATTGTTGCTGAATTCTCTGCGGCCGCTGGATGCAGAACTCTGTAATTAGAGAGGCTGAGAATATGCCAATTAGTCTTGTATGCTAAGCGAAAAAACACCTGCTTCACAAAATGAAAACAAATCAAAAACTAAAAACTTGGGCTTTTTGGCACATGCAACTACCTGAAACCTTATAATGGAACTAACTCTTAGTTTTCCAATTTCTTACTTCTTTCCTTCCTTCATTCATGTTTATTTGCCTACTGTTTATGTTCTGGCTTCTTCATTTACTTACTGTACTTCCTTGAGTCCATCCATCTATACTCACATACTTCCTTTCTCTATTCCTTCCTTACTTTCTTCTTTATATACCGACTTGCTTTCTTTCTTCCTACCTTGCTCTGTTTTTTTATGCTTGTTTACTTCACTCGTTCTTTCCTTACTTGCTTCTTTTCTTCCATACTAAATGTTTTTTACATCCTTCCTTCATTACTTACTTGCTTCCTTCCTTGCTCTCTTCCATCAATCCTTACTTACATGCTTGCTTCCTTCTGTCCTTTTTTCTTTACCTACTTGCCTCTTATTTACTCACTCGCTTCCTTCTTTCCTGTTTACTTGCATCCTTCCTTTCTTTCCACACTTCTTTTTTTTCTTCTTTTTTTCCTTTCTTTACTTATTTACTTACTGGCTTCCTTCCTTCTTTTCATACTATCTTGCTTTCCGTAATTATTTAATAGTGATTATTTTGTCATTGTGAACACACCACAGCACAGCACACAGTTCACCACAACAAAATATGACCTCTGCATTTGACCCATCCGTGAAGGAGCAGTGGACAGCTGACGTGGGCAGCGCCCGGGGAGTAGTGCTTGGGGACGGTACCATGCTCATCAGTACCTACGAGCCTTCAGGCCTACTTACTTACCCTCATGGACATCAGCAAAATGTCTCATCACACACACACACACACTCACTCACACACACACACACACGGAGGACAGCACACTACTCATCTGTTTAGTTGTTGAGTAATTTTATGGCTCTTACCACAGCCTCCATATCAGATGTCTGAGGACCCGGTCACCCCCAAACTCACCCCCCTTTTAACCCCCGGACCTACCAAGCTACCCCAAAATCCCGCCCTGGATCAGGATGGAGCGGAGCAGACCGAGACAGACACAGCCATAGCCACGCTGTCTCATCCCCACTGGCGTGACCCGTAACAGCGCAGCCGTGACCCTCATGAGCGACTCCCTCCAAAACCTGGAAGAGATTATTTCACCCCCCCACCCTTCACCCTGAGCTCTGAGCTCGTCCAGGATCTGATTGCAGATACATGCAGCTTCTCTTTCAAGTGGCCTCCCTCTCTGCAAGTCGCACCACTCAGCCCCCCTCCCGTCTCCCTCTCCCATCCCGAAATGCCACACATGGGGGCGATTAGTCCTCTGGGGCGCTCTTCTCTAGGCCCGTGCGGCCGCCGTTGCCCCTCATCCTCCCAAAAAGCCGTGATTAGCCACATCAGCGATGATAGTGCTGTCTGCCTCCAAACTCGCCTCCCCCCCACCAAAATCACATGTGGGAACAGTCAGGCCGAGATGGAACCCTCTCCGAAAAAAGATGTGGCCACAGGAAGGACTGGTTGGGTCTCGGCCATGAAAACAGCTATGGTAGGATACGAGTGGGAAGAGAAATATCTTGATGTAAAGAAGAGTAAACTGACTACATACTGTATACATTTATATATGATTTTGAAAAAATTCACAGGAAGGACCTGTTGGGCCACGAAACAGATGAGTGGGAAGAGAACATCTTGAGTGTAAGAAGAAAAGAAGGAGAGGCGTCTTTTTTTTCTGGTGGTGTCATGAGCGTCAGCAGGTCTGCCAAAAAGCGTGATTCCCAGCAAATGGAACGTGTCGGTGGGGTTAAAGGGTGGGTTGAAGAAGAAAATGCAAAAGTGGGAAAGAATTAGTCTCAGCCCCCTTTATGAGCAGCTTCAGTGCCTCAGCACGTCTGGCTGGGTGACACATTGAAAGCCAGGATATGAAGATATGATTCTATTTTAACGCATTTGAAGAGAGAGGAGTGTGCACGAGAAGTTAAAGTGAAAGTGAGTGATTATTTGTCATTGTGAACACAGCACAGCACACAGTGCACCACAATGTGACCTCTACATTTGAGCCATCTGTGAAGGAGCAGTGGGCAGCTAACATAGGCAGCGCCCAGGGACCACAGCTTGGGGACAGGACCTCAATGGTAACTTCACCAGCCTGGGATTGGAACTGGCGACCCTACCATCATGGGGCGAACACCCTAAACGTTAAGGCACCAACTGTCCCCAAAAAAAAGACCCTACGGTCAACCCGGGGATCGAACACAAGGCCTTCTTGCTGTGAGGTGTGAACGCTAACCACTGGACCGCCGTTCAAGCTGTACAATGTAAATACAAGAAACAGGAAAGTAACGGTAACAGTAACCGTAGAGTAGCGGTAACAGAGAGTAATAGAGTTGTCCCTGTGATCAGAGGGTCACCAGTTCAAGTACCGATCCGGTAAAGGTAGCATTGAGGTACTGATGAGCAAAGTACCGTCTTCAAGCACTGCTCCTAAAAAGCTGCCCACTGCTCCTTAACGGATGGTTCAAATGTAGAGGTCACGTTTTAGCTCACTGCCAGCTTACACCAAAAGTCCAAAAAGACATTTTTATATTATTATTTTTTTAAACTTGAGCATAAAAATTGTGTTTTAAAACCGACTGAAATAGTTCTGATGAGCAAACATTCTTAAGATGGGACTTAATAGCAGTTTCACCAACATCAACCCAGAAAAATACTTTCATAAACTTTATTATTATATTTATGTGTCTGTGAGAAGCAGGTAGAGGATGAGTCTGAAGATATTTACTCTTATTCTAATCATGAACACATGTCCACACACACCCACACACACACACACACAAAGGGCTTAACTCACAGCCGCTCTCCCTTAAATCCATGGGGAAAAATTAATGAAGTCATCGGGGACCGGTCGACGGGGAAAAATCACTGTACGGTCTCTGGGGGAAGCAGACACACTAGGTGAGTGAGTGATGGATTTGGTGGTTCACATGAGAGCTGATGACAGCGGTGAACTTTTACAGACAGACACACACACTGAGGTCTGCTGGAGACGAGACGAGCCGAACCGCCAGACTGTACCATCAGGAGATGAGAGAGGAGTGAGGGGGGGTGGTTGGGGGTGGGGAACTTAATGGGATGGGGACGCGGTTCCCTACTTACTAATTACTTATTTATTAAAAAGGTCAAAAAAATCAGATTATAATAAGTGTGTTAAAACACATTTAACAGACCCTCCTGGAATACGCATTGATCTCAACTATTAACGCAAATTCAGCCAATCCCTGTGAATTCATTACTACCGTGCAATTTTGACCAATCATTGTCAGTTCCTGCAAAACGTTGAGCCGTACGTCTGCAAACTCTAAAATAACTATTTATTAAAAATAATAGCGGTTTACTTTCCTTCATTTTAATTAACCGTTAAAGAATTATTTTGAAGGGAGACAAAATCTCAGTTTTTTTCGCAACTTTGACTTGCTCCTGCAATTTATTGCAACGAAACGTATAAAAATGTTGCAACTGCCGCAAAATCAGCCATTTTAGGGCGCAACAACCTCAATAAAGGCCCCAAAATCCTGGAGGGACTTATTTAAATACAGTATATAGTGCATATACAGTATATAGATACTACAGTTATAGATATAAAGTTACAGTATATAATACAGCATTTCATATTTAGATGATCAAAATAAGATGTAACAACTTTATAAATACATTTAAAATATGTTGTTTAATAATATATCTATTTCTTTTATACCTATATATCCATATTTTAGGCTGCAACAATCTCAAATGAGGCTTGCGAAATCCTGCAGGGACTGATTTAAGTACAAATGTTTCTTTTGTGCAATAATTAGAAAATTTGTATTATATACACTACCAGTTAAAAGTTTGGACACACCTTCCCATTCCGTGTTTTTTCTTTATTTTCATTACTATTTACATTGTAGATTCTCACTAAAGGCATCAAAACTATGAATGAACTGTGTAAGGGCTATATGACCCAGAAGGAGAGTGATGGAGTGCTGCGCCACATGGCCTGGCCTCCACGCTCACCTGACCAAACCCTATCAAGATGGTTTGGGATGAGATGGACCGCAGAGTGAAGGCAAAGGGCCAACAAGTGCTCAGCATCTCTGGGAACCTTCAAGACTGTTGAAAACCTAATGAAGCTCCACGAGAATGCCAAGAGGAGCAAAGCAGTGATCAAAGCAAAGGGTGGTTATTTTCAAGAATCTAAGATATAAAACATGTTCTGGGTTATTTCACACTTTTTGTTTACTACAGAATTCCATATGTGTTCATTCATAGTGCCTTCAGTGAGAATCTACAATGTAAATAGTCATGATAATAAAGACAAAACATTGAATGGGAAGGTGTCCAAACTTTGACTGGTAGTGTATTCATTCTGTATTACTTATATTTGTTTTTTATAAATCTATATATAGTACTGTGCAAAGGTTTTAGGCAGGTGTGAAAAAATGCTGTAAACAAAGAATGCTTTCAGAAATATAAATAATGATTGTTTATTTTTATCAATTTACACAATGCAAAGTGAGTGAACAGAAGAAAAATCTAAATCACATCAATATTTGGTGTTACTACCTTTTGCCTTCAAACCAGCATCAATTCTTATAGGTACACTCTGCACAAAGTCAGGGATTTTGTAGGATTATAGTCATTATATTATTTTGTAGGATTATAGTCATCATATTATTTTGTAGGATTATAGGATTATAGATCTGCGGTTAGTTCTCCAAGATGTTTGGAACAACCTACCAGCCGAGTTCCTTCAAAAACTGTGTGCAAGTGTACCTAGAAGAATTGATGCTGTTTTGAAGGCAAAGGCTGGTCACACCAAATATTGATTTGATTTAGATTTCTCTTTTCTTCATTCACTGCATTTTGTTGATTGATGAAAAGAAATGATTAACACTTCCATTTTTGAAAGCATTCTTTGTTTATAGCATTTTTTCACACCTGCCTAAAACTTTTGCACAGTACTGTATATATATAGACTGTAGACAAACTAAAACTTTACTGCTTATAAAATGTCAAAAGCACGTAATTCAATTTAGTTTAAACTATTGTGTTGAAACCCTTCTAAATCATTTCCATCTTCAGTAATAAGGTGAACTAAAGTTTCTGAAAGCATATTCCCCTCCATTTGAATTTCCTCACATTAGGCAACATCACTCTCCCTCCTGTCGTAGACGACTTTATTTATTGACCTTTTTGATTTAATTTCAACTGTTCTATCAGAGAGTTTCAAAAATCAAACTAAAGTAGGAGAGTGAAAACAAAGCGCTGTAACATGGCTGGACTGAAACGCCGCTTTATCTGCTGCATCGTGAATGGCTCAAATTAGCTTTAATGTAATGTAAATATGAACATGAGCATATCTTTACAGCCACATGCGCTGCTAAATTTCCACCGCCAACAGCTTCATTTGCTCTCCCGCCTCGTAAAATCTTTGTTATGTCTAAAGGAATATTTTTTGTCATTTTTCAAGACCAACAGCCCTTTCTTCTCCCGGGCCTTTCTACATTCTTCCATACTGAATGTTTTCTGTTGGTGTCAGTGATATCTGTAGAAAGCAATGTAAACAGCAGTCACTTCAGACTTCACTTTTCAATAAAAACCAGCTGGAGGGGGACGAAGCGGGAGAAGGGGTGGGGGGTAAAAACACTCGGTTCCTGCTCTTTTACAACGTGTAAAATCCATAAGAAACACAACAGAGAGCAGAAGGCAGCCCTGCAGTGTGTCACGACCACCACTCCCCCCGTTAGGAGCCTGTAAAAAAATGGGCTGGTGTTTAGAAAAGTGGGGGTCAATGTCACAGAGAAATGAGTATTTACCCCACCGAAAAAAAAACATAAATACGTTCATATTCAAATGCCTCAAGCAGAAAACAAGGGCTCCAGCCGAGTCAGACCGAGGGGGACTTAAAAACGTGTGATTAAAAACTGGGGGTATTTTTGGCAGAAGCTTTTGATTTACTTACAGCACGCACACTCAAACACACACTCTCACTCACAATGCAGTACTATGGATATTAAGCAACTATTGAAATAACAGCTACTATCATTATTATTATTTTTATTATTAGTAGTAGTAGTAATAGTAGTAAAGGACCAAACGTAAAAAAATATGTGTTTATAAATATATCTGGCCCTTAAATATGTAGTGCCTCCAAGTAATATTCACAAAACTAATCATATTAATCTTACTTTTGTATCATTACCTATAACTTTGGCAAATGTTAAACAATAGAATGTCAAGTTATGACCAAATTCAACAAGAATCGCCTGTTTCTTGCAATTACAGGTCATACAGAATGTTTAAAATGCCCCCCATTTTCACATGGACATGGTCACAAAATCACAAAAATGGCACATCAGTGACATAAGCGACATAAATGATGCTTTGCTCCAGACAGATTTGAACAAGTCGTATAAAGAACTGCAGCCACACATTTCAAGATCAATCACTTGCAATGTAACTCTAAATGTCACAGCGAATTTGGAAAATTAGTCAACATTTCCTAGTAAGTTCAGACAAAGATCGCTTTTTGTCTCACAGTGTGCACATTACCACAACATACACTTCCCACTTATCCTCTGACCTCTCCATCCTTTATTCTTGTAGAAACGTCCAGATTAATGAAACACTCGATCAGCAAATTACTTTATCAGCTGACGGATGTCGTGTGACACGAACGGAAACAAAAAGTTCACCAATATCTATATTGATAAAGAAAACAGTTCCATTAGTTTGATTAAAAAGCTTTTGTCCGCTCCACATTTGTCGTGCGAGATGGACGCGAGCCGACTTTTGATCGATTGAGCTGATACATCTGGATAGACAACTGACCTCACAGAAACAGTGACAAAAATGGAGCTCACAATAAACAGGCTGCGGAATAACCGGAAAGCCCGGCTGATTAAATACAGGAGGGGGAGAAAATATTAGAATAAATCCAGGAAAATGGCTTCCAGCTTTTCCTCAGCAGCGTGAGTAAGACGGGGAAAAAGGGGAGTTCAATTAAAGAGTTCTGGAAAACAACGCCACGTTGGTGTTCCAGGGCGTGTGTAATTAATCTCCATCTGTGTCTGTGATTTATAGAGACGAGCTAAAGCTCTCCCGAAGAAAAAGGGAATGGAATATAAATGCGCGAGGGGGAAAGTCGCTCTCGCTCTATCTCTTCTCATTTCCTCCTCTACCAGGGGAGATTCCTCAGCTCCCAGTTCTCCGAATTTGAGGAAACCCAGAGAGGCTCGACCTCCCCCAAAAAGACAGGAAGTATAATCTGAAAGGGTCAACCGAGGTACAACAAGCACTCCAGAACATTTTACAGGCTGTTCTGTTGATTTGGGGCCTGGGATGTGACTTGCCTCTTACGCACAGCGCTTCTGCCCTTTTTTAATGTTATCGGGTTACCTTTTTGGTTCCGGGTAAAAAGCGAGGAAGCGGATCGACGCCGTCATGCGACAAGGAACTAATCGTCAAGGCCTCAAGGCCTTCTGTATACAGATGGAGCAGATGCTTTAGTTTTTTGCGGATTGGCAGTTGCTGGTCATTACTGGTTTGGTGCTGGTCAGGGGAGGTCTATCTATATTCTATTTTATCTATACACTTATCCATTCATCCATCCGTCCATCCATCTATACACCCATCGACCCATCTATACATCTATCTATCTATCTATCTATCTATCTATCTATCTATCTATCTATCTATCTATCTATATTCTATTTTATCTATACACTTATCCATTCATTCATCCATCGGTCCATCTATCTATCCATCCATTCATCTATTCATCCATCTATTTAATTCATCCGTCCATCCATATATCTACCTACATCTACACATCTATACATCCAGCCATCCACCTATATATCTATCCATCTATTCATATATCCATCCATCTATCCATCCATCTGTGTGTGTTGTATTTTGAGTTTCGATCACACCGTCTAATCTGACTGTGAGTCCCACTAGTTACTACTGCAGCGTTCATATTTACTGAGACGGCTGTAAAGAGAGAGAGAGAGAGAGAGAGAGGGAGGAAACCCTCCGTCATCTGGGCTTAAGTTAGTATTCATTATAAGTGACATTGAGCGGCGAGTGCCATACATCTAAAAAGGCCGGGCGAGATTAGCATTTTTAATTAATGATGGAGGCTAATTGCCTTGAGAGCGCGGCGTCCGGGCCACTCAGGGCGAGCGATTTGCACACTTCTGATGTGCCCCATTTAATTGCCAAGATGATGTGACTTCCGTTGCAGGAGATTAGACAGTGTGAAAAACAGTCCAGACTTTCCCCCGCTCCTTTAACAGCGTGGATGTGGGAGACGGGGAAAATGAAGTGGACAGTTCCAGCTCCAGCTCCAGCTCCAGCTCCGTTTAAGAGTCACAGTCTTTAAAAGTCCAGACCTTTCCTTCTTGGGTTCTTCCTTCGTTCATTCCTTTCTTCATTCATTTCTTACTTCCTTCCTTCATTTTTTTCTTCTTCCTTACTTTATTCCTTCCTTCCTTCCCTCCCTCCTTCCTTAATTGCTTTATTCCTTCCTTCTTTCTATCATTCCTTTCTTCCACCCTTCATTCTTTCCTTTCGTCCTTCATTCCTTATTTTCTTCATTCCTTCTTTCCTTCCTTAATTGCTTTATTCATTCATTCATTCCTTCCTTCTATCATTCCTTTCTTCCACCCTTCATTCATTCTTTCCTTCGATCCTTTATTCCTTTATTTTTTCCTTCATTCATTCCTTCCGTCCCTCCTCACTTAATTCCTTCAGGCCTTTATTTTTTCCTTCCTTGCTTCCTTCTTTCATTGATGTTCTGAAGTGATGTACCATGTCTAGGTGCATGCACACAAATTATGCATTTTAAGTAAATACCTAGTCTAAAGCTTAGTGTTATAAGTTTCGTCTCAATCTCCGAAAACATTATTGGACACAGTAACAACCCGTTTGTTAGTCCCAAAAATAAATGTGCAAATACATCATGAGTCCATGAGACACCTTCTCACATGCGCGTGAAACTTGCATTTCTTTCTTTCTTTCTTTCTCACTGCTCCCTTCTGTTTTTTCCATTTTTACTTCTGTGCAAAACGGCAAATCAGACTCATTACTTGTTCCTTTGGTTTTGGACCCTAGTGCTGAAAAATGTGGATTGGGGGGGATTTTGGTTTTGAAAAACTGACCGAATGACATGGGGACTGTTGACGTACGTTTTTCGTCATACTTTTCATGAAGGAAATGAGCGCTGCTCTGCTCCCACCTCAGCAATCCGTCTTCTTCTGGAAAAAGGTGTTGGGAGCTCTGCTGGAGTCGCAGCTGCCACAGCGGTGCCCGCTTTCCTGTTTCTACTGGCACGGTGTCGCACCCCTTTTTAGGTGCCTGTCTAATTAATTTTAAATAGAATTCATTGGTTATGCATAATTTATGTCCCCGGCCCAAGGCTACCGGTGTTATACAAATAGACAAGACCCCGTGCTAAATTACAGCCGCGCGCCGGCAGGCCCGAAAGCGAAAGTGGACCACGAATTTTGTGGTTCCGCTTTGTCCAAAATAAACAAGCAAAAGGCAAGCCCCGCTGGTGAGGGGATCGTTACGGTCACGTGTGTGTTTCTGGCCAGCTGGGTACCTGGAGCTGCGTTCAGAATAATGTTATCTCTCACTTTGTGTGTTATCTTTGTGTATAAGGTTAATTTTGCATAATGTTATCGGTTTCCATCAGAGGTGTAGCTGCTTTTGAATATCAAGACGCTGTGACGTTTAGAAAAACAAAACCCACGCACCTCAGAGCATAATATCAAAGCTTAATATATAGTGCCGGAAAGAGAGTAGGTTTTCCATTCATTCATACATTCATTCATTCATTCATTTGTCCATTCAATAGTAGTTTGGCTGTTTATTTATTAATGCTGGTGATGTTTTCTCTGAACTGTGCACAATGCTGTAATGAATATTTATTAAAGATCATAGTCATTTTAGGAAAATTATTTACAAAGTTCCCCTTTTGAAAGGTAGCAATTTTGGTTTGTTATAAAGTGCTGGAGTCTCTGTATCTTTGCCCATAATGCTGATCAACTTTCCAAATTCTTTCATTTTTGCAATCAGAATGAAATCACCCACCACACTGTAAACTGTATCTATACAGAGTATATATGTGACTCTGCACAGCAAAACCAGTCACTTGTCGCAAATTTTCAAAATTGAGTTATGATGTTTTAAAAGGGCATAAATCAAGCTTCAAAACGATACCTATATCAAATGAATCGGACGACATATGACTGAGATATCAACATTCAAAGGAGTCGGGTTTCTCCTGTCACGCCAAGTGAGAAACACTTGGTGCGGTCGCAGCTATGTTTGCATTTACGGTAGCCTACGCTGCATTCACAGCCACAGGGATAGCCTACCTGCGTTAGGTTAACTGAACTCAGGAGACGGAGATGGATTCCGGCGAAATATCTTCACGCTAGTCAACCAGTGGATTTACCGTAAATATTGAAGTAGAGTGGTCAAAACAGAAACTTTTAACATTCTGCTGGAATTGAATTCCTCACCTCAAGAAAGTCACGTTTTTAGGATGGAAAGGGTAAGTTTTTCAGCAACATTTATTCACAACAGTACAGTATAGACCTTCCACTGTTTCAAAACACTAAAAACAAAAAACCCAAAATTTTACCCCACGCAACATAAACGGTCGTTTTTCTCGGAAACCTCCGTTGCGACAAGTGACTGGTTTTGCCGTGCAGAGTCACATATCTTGTGTGTCGCAGAGCACACGAAACGGACGAATATCCACAGAGATATCATTATTGAAAATAAATTAGGCAAAATGGCCCAAACCAAAGAGAAATATACTTTTTACTTAAAATAAACAGGCAGTATGTGAGACATGGTTATGGATGACGGTGCACTGCAGTGGCGATTTTAGGCTATTTTTAGTCTACATTTTAACTCAGCACCCCCTGAAAAAGGGCACTTTGATTTTGTGAGGTAACCAATAGTGTTGGAGTACTCGAGACCAGTTTTTAAAAGTCTTGGTCTTGTTTCGGACTCGCCTGTTTTCGCACTCGGTCTTGTCATGGACTCAAACAAAGAGGACTCGGGATTTTATTTAGAGACCAGTCGAGACCACAACTCTGAGAAAATTACAAAAGTCAATTCTTTGAGACCAATGCAGGCATTTTGCGTTGTTTATTAGTGTCTAAATAACTCTGAATCCCCTTAACTTACAGAAGCACACACTTACCAGACATCACATTCATTCCTCTGTATGTGAAATTATTTCTGAGTAATTCTGTGCACAAAAACTGAAGTTATTGCATAAAAAGGCATTAATTACACTATTCACAGTGTAAACACGTTAGCGCTCGCGACTCATGGAACGCCATCAAGCACAAAAATGTAGTTCTCTTCCAGAAAGGCCAAAAGCAGCTCATTTTATAGGCCAAAATGACAAAATGACAAAAAAACTTTTTGTTTTTCTTCTTTTTTCTAAGTTTTTGTGAACACAGCACAGCCCAAAGTGCAACACAAGCAAATGTGAGCTCTGCATTTGACCCATCTGTTAAGGAAGAGCGGTCAGCAAATATGCAGTGCATATGGACGGGCGCTTGCTCATGAGTACCTCACTGGTACCTTTACAGGTCCGGGACTTGAACTGGTGACCTTCAGATCATCGAGGAAACTCCTTAACCGTTACACTGCCCCAAATCTTATTCCTATAGCGGGAGCTGAACCCTGGCTGCCTGGCCACATTTCTGGGGGGTTTTGCAAAGTATTGTAGAAAAATATTTAAAACGTTTTGGCCAACGTAATTTTCAGCAAACTCAATTCTGATTGCAAGTGTGAAATCATTTTGAAAATCGCTCAACATTTGCCAAAGTTTAACTCAAAGCGTTTTTGTGTTTAAGTAAAAAAGGATGCATGAATGCAAGAACAAAACAGTTAAACGATTATTTTTATAGCCTGGAGCACAGAGTTTTGGCCTGTCTCGCAGTAGATCACCGCTTTGGGCCCGAAAGTTATTTGGGAAGGCATTGCAACATCACTTTAGCTCGGCGACGATATTTTATGTATCGCATTTCACCACATGCAAAGCTATGACACAGTTATCGAGTTTCTCAGCCTCTTTTTTCTCCCGACTAATGGTCAGAAATTCCACCACAGCACAAACCGTTAAGCAAACACAGTGGACCCGGGCGCAGTTTAGCGCTTGCACAGCGAGCATAAAGATGTCAGTGCGAGCCTTCGCTTTTAGGTCGCAAGAAAAAATAAAAGGACACCGCAACGTTTTTTCTCCCCCCCCTTTTTCCTGACGCTGCTCGGAGAACCTTTTTTATTGGCTTTTCCGCAACTCCAACTCACCAGAGAAGTCTGAAGCGGCTTTTCGAGGCTCGACTTCTTCCGTTCCAAGTCCCTCTGACGCTGCACGTTACAGTCACGGAACGCACGAAAGGGTTGTGGATTTACGACCGGACCGAGCCGACAAGGGAAAATGAGCTGCTTTTGGGGAGGAATGAAAAAAGAAACGCGTCTCAGATGGTTATTATGTGATTACCAAGAAAAATAAAAAGGCCAGCAGCGTGCATAAATACGGGCTCTGATTCATGTCATTTCAATGCAGAATTTCTCCCTCGCATGCGGTCGCTTCTTCTTCTGACGTCTAAAATAAGACGATCACTGGCCTAATTTATCTCCGGAAAGTCTGAAATATCTCGGCTGAGGAGGAGGGCGTTGATTGGATGGGGAGCAGAAACCTGTTACTCTCAAGAAAACGGCGCTGAAGCTGAGAATTAAATTGAAATAGAATGGAGATTGAATGAATGGATGAATGAATGAATTTAAATGAGTGATTTGTCACTGTGAACAGAGCACAGCTCAGAACGCACCCCAACAAAATCGGACATCTGCATTTGACACACAGGAGAAGGAGCAGTGGGCAACTTTTTGGCAACACCTGGGATGCAGTGCTTGGGAATGGTACCTTTACCGGTTCGGGACTTAATCCAGAAACCCTACGATCACAGGGCCTCCGGTCTCAGAGACACAACACAACACAACACCAGGAGAAGGCGATTACCACAGTTCATCAGATGGGAAAGAAAGTTGCTTTAATCATGTATGTTTTTGCACTGTAAACCCACAAGGTGTTTAAAATGTGTAGCTCACACTCACCCACACACACACAATGGTCTTCTTGACAGGGCGGCCGCCTCTCGTTTGCGATGCAAGTTTATCGTCGTTGCAGGAAGGCCACGTGGAGTTTAAATTCCCTCCTAAGCAGAAACCAACCGCTCTTTTCAGCTTTAATTAAATTCCGCTCTAATGACAAAGCAGCAAATTAATTTATAATTGCAGCTATCTTTTGGCAATTCGCTGTCATTGATAATCATTTACACTCACGAGCTAATTATCGCACCGCCGTCTGACGCTTTGTGGCAACCTTTATCGAGCGCTGAGTGACTCGCAGGAGCGCTGAGAGGAATGTGTCCGTCAGAAGAAAGACCACAGAAATGATGTTGCTTTTTCTTTTTGCCGCAGTCTCTGAACGTTTAGAGCTTGTGTGTGCATCTTACTTTTTAAAGGGTCATTTTGAACACAGCACACAGTGCACAACAACGTAATGTAACCTCTGTATTTCACCCCTCCATGAAGGAGCAGTGGTCAGCTGGCGTGCAACACCCTGGGGGCAGTGCTTGGGGGATGGTACCTTGTTCATGAGTACCGTTACCAGTCCAGGACTTGAACCTTTAAGAGGAAAGGTACTACCAAGGTACTCATGAACAAGGTACCATTTGTGCAGCACACTGGGGGCAGTGCTTGGGGAATGGCACCTTGCTTGTGAGTACCTCAGTGGTACCTTTACCGGTCCAGGACTTGAACCTTTAACAGTAAAGGTACCACCGAGGTACTCATGAACAAGGTACCATTCATGCAGCACATCGGGGGAGTGTTTGGGGAATGGTATCTTGTTCATGAGTACCTCAGTGGTACCTTTACTGGTCCAGAACCTTTAATGGTGACGGGCCAACTCCCTAACCGTTACACTACCAACTGCCCCTAAATGGTCCATCTTAGTTTTTTTGGTTAAGAATTTGAGGTCCAGACAGAGATGGAGTTTGTGTGAGTGAGTGTGTGTGTGTTAACTCCGAAGCCTGACCTTTTTCGCTGGCAGGTTTTTGGATCAGTTTGCGAGGGAAGGCGCTGGGCGTTGTGCTGGGCCGTGATTGGTGATTAGGGGGAGCTCCAGCGTGGATGTAATCTGCCCTCAGGCCTGTCGCTCCGTAATTACGCTACGTCTCCGGAGAGCGTCCCAAAGTGATGAGCGCCGAGCCAGCAGAGAAACAACAGTTCAGCACCAACCCAGACGATGGCCTTCTTTTCCTCAGCATACGTCCTCTGTGATCTTTCTCCATCTCTGTCTTTTGCACAAAACACACATTAAAACTATATTTGCCTCTATATGTGTGTGGTGTAATGTGTTAGGGATGACAGTCACCGGATTTTCATTACCTGTTCTTAATCCTCATTCTGACAGACTCATGATAGTCACGAGTGGATCATCTTAAAGAGAAGGAAACAGCATGAATGCAATTAATTCACATTAAGAGCGTCAAGAATCAAGATTCAAGACTTAGGTCTATATCATTATTTATTTAACTTTATAACTTTAATATTATTAATATTATTCACTGAATGAATATTATACATATTATTAATTTATATTTTATATATTTATATTATTATTTATAATGAACTGTATTATTAGTGATGACAGTGATAATTATTTTTTGATAAATCTGTCTCAAATGTAGATATATGACGTGAAAAAAAGTGTGAAAACGATCAAAAATTGTATAAAACATTATATTTAATAATAATAATAATAATAATACATTGGTTATGTTATATAACCAAACAAATAATTAGTGTTTAGGTTTAGGTCTGTAGTTTAAGTCTAAATGTAAGAGTGCATACTGTATTTCTTTTGGGTTTTTAATAAGACTGACATACATAATTTCTGTTTACTTTCATCTTTTTTATGCGTTTCTCTCCTAGTGAGTCTTTGAAATAAAAAACATTATTCCCGGATGGCTTCTCAGTGGCGCTTCCAGTACATTCTGTAAGCCATACATTCCTTTTTTAATTAAAACAATACTTCACTTCTGATCTATCCACTATCAAAATCCAAGGAACATTTTTGGATTCTCTTCTCCCACGTGTCCGGCATTAAAATCTCCTCCCCACTTGTTAAATCTTCTCCTTCCCCATCTTCTGCCAGCTATTTACATTCGGGCGGGGGTTTAATTTCCAATTACGCCACATGATGCGGCGCGTCAGCTGGGCTTTAAACATCATTTTATTTGAAAAATCATTACATTTGGCCCAATGAGGGGTAATTGTAATTGTTGCAGTTTATTCACAAGTGTGGGCTCTTAGGAGACAGGCTTGCTTTTGTATGCCGCTTGTTTTTCATGTCATATCTTAATTAATTACCTCATTTGCGCGCATTCCTCAGCGTTACTGAAACGGTAGTGTAAGAGGTGCTCGGTGTAAACATCACGGTTGCTGAAAAAAGTCCACACACACTCAACCCTACATCACCTGGGCCAGAGATTTCCATCTGTGAATTTGTGGCAAACGTTCAGCTGTAGATTAGTCAGCTGCATGAAAAGAAAAAAAAATTACTAGTGTTTTACATTCCCATGCTCCAAAACAACCAAACAGAACATTTTAGTCTAAATATATATAAATGGCGTAATAGGGGATAAATAAAAAATACTAGCAACCTGAGAAAGGCAACCTACAGCCAAAGTACATATTTTGTACCCATGCCATTTTAGGAAAATAATGTAATGTAATATACAGTGAGTCCAAAAAAGAGACCTCTATACTATGGCCCATAACTTTGGCTAATGTTGACCACTTTTCAAAACTAAAGAACTATGACAGAATTGTTATTTTTTGCCCACCACGTTTTAAATGAGTATCTTCAATACCTTGTGAATGACATGACATTTACAATGACGTTTTCTTCTTTCTGCCACAGCAATCACAATATCATTTCCCACCGAGTTGGTGCCATCTTTTAGTTTCTTTTACAGCTGGGCGACTCATGACTCACACAGATTCATTAAATAACTCACGAGGTACTAATCTGAGGTCTCCATTAACCCGAATCCATCGAGTCCTAACTACACCATGTCTAAAATATAAACCCCCACCACTTACATACATCTTATAATCATTTCAAACTCATTACAAGATCAACAAAGCCACAGTAGCAAGTACAGCTGCTAAAAATGTCACAACTTACAGTTCTTTGAACTATTACACTGAAAAGAGGGATCCTAAGAACTTCCTGCAGAGTTGAATCCTCTTTGGGACTCGTGTCAGTCGAATCAGTAGCGCGGCGCGAAGCACATACATTCATGAGTGAATCTGTCGGTTAACTTCCTCCAGAACCGGAAACCACACAGCCGAATCTGAATCGCTGACACAGGCGGGTTAGCGCTCCTCGAAGCACATAGAGTCATGACTGAATGTGCCGGTTAACTTCCTCTAGTGACACTTGAAAATAAATATTTGCCACTCTGGCAGCCTTGTCTTGATACTTTGTCATTTATTTGGAAGTGCATTTATTCTCATCACAAGCCACGTATAATTTCTTCTATGAAAAACAAATGATTCCGCTGGCGATTTGGCAACACTGACTCAAGTGACTCGCACACCCGGATCGGTTTAGTGAGTGACTCAGAGGGAGCGAATCCTAAAAAGGAACCAAATATTACAGCTCCAGTTTATTTCTCTCTGTCTCTGTATCGTGGTGTGCGTCATTTGCAAAGACGAATACACCAATGGGACTGTCTTTTCTCTGAGTGTTAACTACGTTTTTAAGCTTCAACCAATCGGTCAAGTTGTCTGGATGGCGCGCATTATTGACACGGAATAGGTGAAATGCAGGACAAAATGGTCTAATAAACGTCATTTAAATTAAACCAAAGTTACGAGCCTGATTTGAAAATGTCAGGAGTACAGATATTTATGCTAAAAGTTTACTCAGTAAAAGTTGGCAGAAAAATATATAGTCAAGTAGATACCCGAAAATTCTACTTAAGTACAGTAATGAAGTACCGCGAAGCACCAACGCACAACACAAACACCGTAGAACTAAACAAGACAAAACAAGACGAGCTAAATACGTTCACATACGCAAAACCCCAGACGTGTATAAATTCATAATTACACAAGAATCTATCTACATACCACTTTTACAGCTTGTAACTCCTTAATGAGATGACTTAAAGCTCTTTTGCAAGGGCGTTAAACTCGCGTGGACATCACTCACTCATTTCCGTTCACATTTCAACAGGAAGTGACATATATGTCATCCACGAGGGGAACACGCCCAAATATCCACAGCCTCAATAAATATTCATATTAAACTACACATTATATCCGTATATGAATCATAATAAATAGCAGAGGTGGAAAGAGTACTGAAAATCTGTACTCCAGTACAAGTACTGTTACATTGGTTAAAATGTACTCAATTACAAGTAAAAGTACTGGTGTTAAAAAAATTCTTGAGTAAAAGTACAAAGTACTCTTCTCAAAAACTACTCAGAGTATTAATTACTTTTTAACCGATGGATGTTTTATTGCGTCGTCAATAGCAGGCATTCGTTTCGATTCACCAGTATAAAATATCTACCTTTAAAGCATATTTCTCAGATGAACAAGGTATAGAAAGGCAATTTGTTTTATAAATAAATGTAGAAATAAAGCAGGAATTTTGTTTGTTAAAACAATGACAAAAATGTTTTTGAACATGCATAGAACAGTTTAAACCTTTCCCAATACACTGCGAACAACAGGCAGGTAAGTGACTTAAACTCTTAGACATAATAGCATTTCTGTTCTGAACCTTTTGTTCAGTTTCAGCAAGCGCTGGTTTTCTAAATTAACAGAGTCTATCCGGCTTCGTTTGGCTCCATTTTCTCCATTTTGGCTTCTTTGTCTCCAAATCTTCAGTCTATAAATTAGTTTGTACTCCACTGTGTAGTACCTCCAGACACCTGTGCCTGCTGCTGCAGCGGAGTTTATTCTTTGCTTACGTCATAGATTAATTGGCGCGATCGCGATTGCACAGCCTTATTGGCTGCAAAGATGCAGATGAAAGGTTTGAATATTAATTCAAATTGTGGGTGTACTCAGTAGCGACTTTTGATTTTATAAGTAGCGAAGTAGATTACATGGTGTAAATTGTACTCAAGTACGAGTAAAATTACACACTTGAAAAACTACTCATAAAAGTACCCAAAAAACTACTTAATTACAGTAACGTATTTGTAATTCGTTACTTCCACCCCTGATAAATAGTATGCACAATTTACAATTATACAATTACAAATATACAAAAATATTTATGAAATTACATATGTTGAATTTGCTAAAGTTTACTGAGATAAATATGCAAATTTACCCACAATGCCGCACAGTGGAAGAACACAGACCTTTTGTAACTGTCAATGCATTTACTATACATGAATAATAAAATTTAATAAGAGAGTTATTTGCAATTACAAGATATAAAGAATGTACAAAATGCCATAAATATGGACACAAAGTTGCCAAAGCCAGTGGTCAATCACATTATCAACGACACTTTGCTCCAGACCATTTTTAACAATTTAAGGTTTTTTAAGGCATTACAGCCACATATACAATGTCAATATAACAGTTACTTTGTCAAATAATATTCAGATACAACAGTGAAAGAATTTTGAAAATCAGTCAAAATTTACCAAAGTTATGGGCAAAGATTCAGGGTTTTTTCTAACTTACTTTATAATAAGTTAAAATAGCAATCAACTGTTTTTAACATAAAGTTACTCCATTTTTCTCAATACTAAAATGTATCAAAATGTTCTCAGACTTTGCTCCATTGCCACTTTTGGAAGTTGAGTCTGACTAATGTTTGGTTTATTCTGCTTTATTATCTTTCTTTCCCTAGTCTCTGCCTCTAGTGAGAGGGAACAGCAATGAGAAGATATCTGAGATCGAATCAGTAAAAATATGTTGCATTAAGATTAAGATGTGTAAGCAAAGAGGGAAATGTTTGCATGAACAGATGCATGAACAAGCATGAAGAGTTCATAAAGGAACCCTTAAACTCTGGCGCGCCTCCATGCGACTCGGTGACCTGGGCGGAATCTGTTGCGCTGCAGAACGCTCGCCTTCCCCTCTGGCCATTTATCTCCGTCTAAGACCATGTGATGACAAAGTAGATTTAACCCCGGAGCCGCTGTCAGGAGCTGCCATCAATATAAACTCAAATAAATCCCAGCAGATCCATGAAAGTCTGACAGACGGAGAGGAACAGCAGGCACGAGACATTAGAGACTTTCAACTGCAGAAGAGTCTTCTGGCAGACGATCGGGATCCCATTCACTATAAGAAAATCACTGTAGTCAGAGCTGGGGAAGCTACTTTTAAACGGTAGCTTTTCAAGGTACAAGCAATTTAGGATTAAAAGCAACTAAGCTACAGCAGGCTCCTGTTTTAATATAGTAGTTAGCAACACTATAAGTTACTGAGGAAAAAATTATTACACTGAAGCTGCTTCATCCAGTAATACTTAACAGTTGAGCTGTAGGAGCTGCTCATAAAGCAAATTAATTTAAAAAATGTGGAACATGAAGTTAAAAGTAATATGAAAATCTATGTTTTATAACCATGTAAAGTCAAATCACACAAGGTTTCAATGATATTTTGGAGGTTTAGAGTGGTTTGCATAAGTAACACTCAAAAGTTTAAGTTCTGTCCATTTCCTTTTCAGTCATACTTTTTGATCATTTTAATCACTGATTTCTGCTTCCATCTTGGCCAACATGAATTCCACCCTATGACTCCATCATGCACTCTGCACCCTAAAAAAAAATAATTAAACCAAAAAAAGGGAAAGCTTCTTTGGTTCTACAAAGACTCTTCTTCAAGTGATCATTAAGAATTGTTCATTATGTGCAATATGTAATAATTTGTTCAAATGTAGTGAAGTTATCAGTTACTTTATATAAATTGCAATAACTGATTTTAGGCATAGGGTCAGTAGCCTTTAGGGTCATACTTTAATATAAAGCATTCTTTAAAGCAGTGAAAATGATATAAGGTGTTACTTAAAGAACTCCGTTCTCCAAAGAACCTTAAACACCATAAAAGGATTCTACTGTACATTAAAAATGGTTGAAGAGAAAAATAATGTTGAAGGCAATGATACTGTGAGATTAACATTGCATTTTTATAGTTCCATTTTGGAACCAATACACTGTTAGTAAGAACTGAACTGTCGCTTCATTTTTGCAGTTTCCTCTTCCCTGATTAAAGTGAGCCAGGAATGGGGCTGGAACTCTACAGGAACTTTACTTTCAAGGCTAGAACTCTATTGTGAGAACCGTGTTTATGTTTGTTTATTCGCTTCACTATCAATAACACATGACTTGCTCTAGCACACCTGATTCCACACATGAAATCCTCCATAAACAGCTTCTATTGAATCAGGTGCGTTAATGCTGGAAACCATGTAGACCTGCCCTGAAACTAAAGACCATTTCCCCAGACGGATGCTGACACCAAAATAATGATTTTAATTATCTTGTGTTGTTGTACTGATTGTCCTGTCTAATGGAGATTTTCTTTAGTAATCGTATCTTTACGGGCAGATGTTACGTCTCCTGTCCGCCCGAGGTTCAATGAGGCACAAGCTCGTTTGTAGCCGTCCGTTCTCCGAGCCAAAGATATTCATCCTGTCCAAGGAGAAACTTTTTGGCCCGTCGGTGGAATAACATACTTAGTGTATACAAATGTTCGATTTGGCCATGGTTCATAGCTCCAGAACTATTTACCAGATGAATTAGAAGAACTTAATATCTCAGGTCCACAATTGGGAGAAACAATACTGCATGGGACTAGAGTTGTAATTTAATCCGGGCAATTATTTTTGTGTATTTATGTGTCATTTTGGAACAATTTTACAAAGGTTTGGTTGCTTATGTGTGTTTATAAGACGTTTATGAGGGAAATTCCACAAATCCTCTCCGGTTTAACATTTATCTCTGCATCATTTGACCTTTATTGAACCTTACAAGATTAAAAAATGGCATGAAACTTGGTGGTTTTATTTAAACTCTCGATTGTAAAAGATAGTGCATGTTACAAGGAAAGTGGCACAAACCAATCGGACTGTAATCAGTCTTCCTTTCCTTGTTGAAGGTGCTATGTAGCATCAAACCAACATGCAAAGCTAGGTCATGTTGAAGGCCATATGAGATCATATTCTGTAATAAAACTGGGAAAATTACACTTCCTGCCATGTCAAGACTAAACATGGCACGATACCACTTTTTTATGTCCAATACCCATATTGTGAATTTGGATCTGCCGATACGATACAAATCCAGTCTTTTTTTTTTAAACAGAAATGCTAATGCAACTTTCCATGCAGAACCAATTGAGCGTGTGCACATATACAGATCGACTCCATAGATCGGCCCAATGCCACCGCTAGCCGTTCCAGCTATTTGAGTTGTTATTGGACCGATATCCCATCCACTTAGGAAGACTGGGGAATTGATCATTTACCGACTGGTCTATACAGATTTTGGCATCTTGGGATTTTAAACTACATGACTAGGAGTTTACACTATCAGGCTGTTCCAATTCCAGTTGTGAAACTCAAACATGTTAGATAAACTCTTTCTCAAATATAAGCAATAACTAGAACCAGACTGAGAACTGGAACTAGAGCTTGGCGGACGCTCATGTACTGCAAAACAGTGTAAAGCATCATAGTGCTTTGCTCCAGATAATTTTGAAATCATTCTTGGGGTTTTGCAAGGTCTTATAGCGAGACGTTAAACATGTGGTGGGAAATATAATAATGGCATTGTTGCAAGTTTCATTCTGAATGAAAATAATTTTGAAAACCACTCAACGCTAGCCAGAATTAAAGGTACTGAGGTCCCTCTGTCATTACAAACTCAGAAAGAGAACTTACAAGAAAAACATCTATGTTTTCCAGTTTTGCCTTGAGCTGTTTAAAAAATCCTTGCCATCATTATTTCCCGTCGTGGGCAGCTCATACGCATTAAACAACATTTCCCCCCCCCATAAAATGTGTCCGGCTGCTTCATGGCCGCTTTAAGTTCTACCAGAGTCTGAATAAGTGCTGGCAGATAAATCTGGACGGCAAAGATGAAACAAAGGCTAGTGCAGTTAAAATGAAAGAAAAAAAAAAATCAGAAGAAAACGCTTTGTGTCTGGGCCATATGAGAGCAGGACTGTGTGAATGGAAGCATTGAGCAGGCGCTCTGCCGGGAGCCACATGAGCGGCAGATGAGATCTGTCATGTTGTACCCAACATGAAGTGAAAACTTTCAGCTCTCGCAAAAAAGCAAAAGAAGCAAAAAAAAATCAGGTTGTGGGTCAGAGTTCATACACAGTGATGAATGACCAAATAAATATGGATCCCAGTATCGGGTCTTAGAGAGGCGCGTTCCCTTTCACATTCCAGCAGCCCATAGCATTCCTCACTCAGGGACTTGAGAGGCCATTTGTCTCCACTATCACCGTGTCTGTCTCTGGTCCGTTCATAAGGTCACACCCAGCATGACCTACACACTACACCCTGCTGAAAAAACAGGCTAGTATCAGTTTTAAGATGGTTCATAATAAGCACCAGAATCTTGACAATGGACAAAGTTAAAACCGGTGTGCCAAGCTGGTTTCACACCAGTACCTTCACAATGGTCAAAGTGAACGCCGGTATGCCAGGCAGGTTTGGCAGCAGAACTGTCTTAAACCCACCTCAAAGTGACAAGGCTCTTTATGAACCTGTTAAACAAGCCAGGTGAGTCTTTTTGGGACAGGTATGGAAGTAAAATGGTACCAGATTATGAAACGCTTGCTGGACCAGGCTGTTTCTGTTTTTATTGTTGTTGTTCTGGAAAAGGAGGCTGTGTACATCTCAAGCTTCTCTTTGTTTAACATACAGATGTTGTTAATCTCTCGCTGGACCTTGCTGTGGCATTTCCTTTTCTTTCCCAAATTCAGATAAACTCACACTATAAACGTCCAGCAGCTTATTTCTTCAGCCTACATTTTGATGGAGATGCTGAAATGTGTATACCACAGTCCTAATTTTACTGATTTTTAATAAAGATGGATACCAGATGTGTTGACAAGTTCAGTGCAGTGAAACATATACAGGAGTGATATTTGAATCCTGTGTTTGTGTCATGCTATTAAACATGAGTGGACATGGTTATGGACTCGGATACAAGGTGTTAAAACGAGGGCTGGGACACGTGCTGGACGCTACTGGGATGAGGGATGCTATTTAGACAGTTTATTTTCTGAAAATGACAGCGAGTGATTATTTGTCATTGTGAACACACAGCACAATGCTGGAAATTAAATATGCAGCTGTTTAATGCTTTACTTTGTGTATTTTAACTCTAAGTCAAAAACATATGGTTGTCTCTTCAGCTGCATGAAAGTCTTAAAGGGAAAATAATATTCAACAGCAAACACGCCTTTTTTATTTATAATAGTTAATGAATGAAGTCTCCAAAACCAAGATTTTATACCAAGCTTATAGGCCTGGTTTTAACTTGTCCACTGCAGCTGAGGGGCCTATTTATTGGCCGAATCTGACATCATGTTCTCCAGTGATGTGGTCATGAATGCTCGAGGACACACTGCGGCCAGGAGGAGCGAAGCCTTCGAGGCCACTCAAGCTCTTGCTGCTTACGAGGCCACCCGAGCGGTTAAACGCCGCCGTGGCGACTGAGGGAGGCTCTCACGGCCGGCAGCCGGCGGCTCGACCAGGAATTAGGGACCAGCAACAACTTAATTACCAACCAGCCAAGGGGCAGAGCAGGGAAAACGAGCAGTGGAGTGGCTCCTGCCAGCGCATCCCTAATCCCACTGTGCTCCCCCTACACACACACACACACACACACTCCACCTCATAATTACACATGGTCAGAGAGGGGGGGATTGTGATCCAAGCCTGGCAACCTATTGTTTACAGGGACTTTGCCAAACTTTTCCGGTCTCTAAGAAAGACTGCACCAGTTTGGCGCCAAGAGATTACTGGTGCATCAGTAGTGGATTTCACGCTCAAAGCTCAGTGCAAAGCAAGCCGTTCTAAGAACGCTTTTGTTCCTATTATTTGTCGGAATTTAAAACATTCATTCAAACAGTTGTATAAAATAGCAGAACTGGTCAGGTGCTTCTCTCTCTCTCTCTCTCTCTCTCTCTCTCTCTCTCTCTGGCTCTCTGTCTGACCTTTGCAGAGTCCAAGTCAGACTTCCCTATTGGCCGTGTACTTATAAAAACTGATATTTTTATGCGGTTGCGCCTGTCGTCCACACGTAAACAAAGGTTTCACTCACTGAAACCAGCTATTTTTGAAAACTTCGGCCAAAGTGGAGATTTCTGAAAACTCTGGCTTCAGTAACGGGGAAAACTGAGTTTTAGGTTCATAGTGTCATAAGTGTGCGACAGGAAATGTGTTGACGTCAGGTGTGCGACGCTTGTTTACGTTGAAGACTGAAGATGGATAGTGTCAGAGCAGCGATTCTCGTCTCCCTTATTCAAGCTATTTGTGTTTGTTTGCACCTGCTAACGTTTAAAAGTAACTCGACTTCTCTATCTGTCCATACCAAGCACTCTCTATTCGACACTGTTTATGAAGCAGCCGGATGTAAAAGTCATTGTAACCGGATGTAATTCATTCTTTTATTCCAGGATTTTGAGTGGCTAATGTGGTTCTATGCAGCTCTTGATGGCGTATTTATCTGAATTCATATGTACAGAGATATTTTTTAAAAAGAACTCGTGTGTGAAATTATTTTCAAAAACGGAGGTGGCCTAGTGGTAGAACACTTGCCTTTGGCCCAAAAGGTTGTGGGTTCGAATCCAACCTCTAGCATTACCAGCATTGGGTCCCTGAGCAAGACCCTTAACCCTAAGTTGCTCTCAGAGGAACTGTCCCTGAAATTAGGAAATGTAAGTCGCTCTGGATAAGAGCGTCTGCTACATGCTGTAAATGTAAATGAAAAAAGTCTTTATAAATACCTGGCTACGTGTTTACGGGGCCTAAAAAGTCACACACTTTTCAAACCAATAAACATCAAAACTAAAAATCTAATACGATTCTAATGAAACTGTGAAAAGTAACTATATTTGAGCACTAAATTAATTAAACAAATTTACACAGAAAACATCTAATACAAGGATTAAAAAGTCTGTTGCAATTATTTTGGGTGTTTTTTCTCAAAGTAAAACATAATTTCATATAATCCCTAGTTGCCAATTTAATTCACAACTTTACTATTTAACTTTAGCGTACTGTCTTCTTTTTTCAGTGTACGAGAATGCTGCCATTAGATAACTGTTCTTGGCAAACATATTAGTGTATCGCCCCCAAATGACTGACTGGTTAATTTACTGCTGCAAGATAAGGGAAAGCCATTTCTGCTCGACTATAGATTATGTTTATTTAAGTCCTGCAGAGAAACCAGCGAAGGCAAATATTTGCCACTCAGCAGAACAGAGGGAGGACAGCAGAGACAATCCTCCTCCGGTAAATCACACGCCGAGAGACGATAAGGCCCAACGGCTTCTAAGATAGGAATATACTGAACACACATATCAGTGGGAATGTTACAGTAAGTTGTATTGGTGTTTTAAATGTGCTGTTCCCTAATCAGTTCTCAGACCAACTGATCCTGAGGCCTTTAGGAGAATGGTAGGGAGATGAAAACTTTGCTAAAGGTTTATATGAAGAGTACATTTACATTTTACATATTTATTATTACATATATATTATGACAGTAATAATCACTTGTTAAGGAATTGTTAAAACCAGGTTGAATTTACAGATTTTATTAAACATTAAACATTTTGTCATTACTGTGTGACCTGTAAAAGTGCAGAACGAAGGTGCTTTTATGAATTTCCTGTATTCAAAATAATGGATAATAGATATTTTTGTTGAATAATTTCTAAGCCATGACACCAATTGCTGTGATTTTATTTTACAGTGGCATACACCAAATCAACATGTATCAGGTGCTATTTACAATATATAATTATTATATATGTAAAACCTGTATACTACTACTGCTACTACTACTACTACTACTACTAATAATAATAATAATAATTATTATTATTATTATTATTATTATTATTATTATTATTATTATTATTATTTATTAGTATTAGTTATTATTGGGAATATCATACAAAATGTGAACAAAAATATAGTAAAAGTAAAAAAAATACATTTTTGTCCTGAATACTTTCTTCATGTAATAAATTCTACTAAATTATCACTTATTTAACAGTCAGGAGGAAACTAACTGAACTGAGTTCATAATTGTATACTAATCACATAAAGAGGTTTAAATAATAAAAAAAATTATAACGAGCTGACTTCAGATTGTTTGGAAAGCATGATTAATATATGTTCAGTCCTTTTCTTCCATGCATAAACTTTTATTCATCCTCTTTATAAACAGAACATCACTACATGAGAACGCCTGAGTCGATTACTGAAAAGTTCTTTTTCATGTTGGAACAGTATTTAGAAAGCAGTTTTAGAAAGAACAAGCCCAGAAGCGGAACACTGTGCCTATTTTCCTGGAGATTTTTTTTCTTCCAATATGGTATTGCCTGTGGGAAATGTTTCCATCTCTTTTTTTATCTTAAAGTAAAATCACCTGGGATGTAATTAATTAATTTGAAGCAGCTCGTGTGGTGAGGAGGCACATGTGTTTCGGAGCAGGCTGTGGTCTCTGTGTTCTGGGTGATTGGGATTAATAACGAGGGCCAATTTGAAATCGAAATTGGAGCGCCTAATAGAGCGGGTGGAAGGGGGACGCGAGGCCCACGTTCCCCAGGCCACTGGAACAAAAACAGCCTGTGTGCATTTAGGACTGCGAACTGGATCGTATTGCACTGTACATCAACCGTAATACCGAGACACAATTAGCTTTGAAGAAAGAAAGAAAGAAAGAACGAAAGAAAGAAAGAAAGAGTAACTTTTGGAAGGGTGGGGGAAGAGACGTCCATCTATAGATTCTGGAAAACTTCAGTCGAGTTGAACAGGGACGACTCCAGCAATATGCTTACACACCTGGCTGAATATTAATATTCATTATATTACCCTTCAAAAATGAATCTGCTATCCCAGAGGACGCCTCTGCTCTGGGCAAAAAGAATGCTATCAAAATGCTAATGTCAATAATTATCCATATATTCAACATTTAACTAAGTTTGGTCTTTCTTGGAGTTTGGAGTCGGAGAAGTGACCTCCAGTGACTACCGTTAAAACACAGAAGGTTAAAACATTCAATGATCTGAATTACAAATTATATACAAATTTACACACCGTAGCTATTAGTATAAATTGTGTATGCATACTTAATAATAATAATGCAATTATATTGGTCTAAAATATATAAATAAAAACACCATATAGTTATATCTCTATCTATCTATATATGTATTTTAAATAGATACTATATGAAATATTTGATTAAATAAACAATTGCATATTTAATTAAACTTTAAATCTATAATATTAATTCAAAATATAAAGTTAACGTACAATAAAAATTTGAATAATATTCACCGTACTCTATATAAATTGTGTATCATTCTATAAAAACAATTATATTGTCAGCATATACACTGTGTGTTTAATTTTTTTATTTTAATAATTAAATATACTGTACAATAAAATAGCAGTATATAGTATATAGTAGTATATTCTTTTTATATGCGTGTTGTGTAAGACAGCCTGAGGCACAGAAAGAAGGCCTTCTTATTAATCGCACTTGAAAAGCAATGAATATTAGAGGTGCATTTAAACCGTATCGAAAATATTCCTTATATTGAGGCTGATGTGAGTAGAGAGTCTGAGGTGTGAAGTTTGCGTGTGTGACGCTGAGGGAGCGTTAATATGACAGATTTACTGCGCTCCCTAAAAGAGAAACAATCTCCAATAACCAAAATACACGCTTTACTTGCCGCCCATGGATTGTTATGACCTCTCAAAAAATCCTCGTCAGTAATGACAGGCGGCATTTTAAGAAATGAAAATACTGCTGCAGAGAACCTGACCTATAACTTCTTCCACCTGGTTTTATAATGATGGCGGTGGAAGTCTGGACGAGCAAATCCTGAGCCTTTCCATCACAAGATGTTTCTGCTACGTATAACCTTACTCCACTAAGCAGTGACTGAGGAGCTGTTTGTCGCCGTGACGCCGATCACAGAGAGAGTAGCTTGCTCAGCAACACGCCCATCATATTCGTCCATTAATTTTATTTTATTCTATTTTTCCAATTAAAACCGAAACCCCTCAAAACACGTGTACTTCTTCCATTATTGGTTTCTAAATCCGAAGAAAGAAGAATTAATCCTTCTATCGTTCATTTATCAAAATAAAAGAAAAAACTAAATCCCTCAAAATATACAGGGACCACAATCTGAGAAAGATTAGTTCATTTGTTTTTCAATTTCCCGTTTTTCCGTCAAATCCAAAAAAAAAAAGCCAAACGGAAAACCAAAATAGAACCAAACCAAACGAACAGATAGCTTTGACAGCAAAGATTTGACAGCAAAATGGGAAATCGAAAAATGGCTCGCTTTCTGTTTCTTCATTTAGTTTAGCAACAAACCAAAAAACTAATTATGATACACAGATTGGGATTTTCAAATCTGTGTTGAAATCGGGTTCGTGTATCACTCGTTTATCTATTTAAAACCGAAATAAAAACGACAACAGCTGTTGACATTTTGTCATTACATCGTAAAAATGGAAAAAAACAGAAAAATGAGCGACTTCTCATCATATACACAAGTGGCATGACCCATGACCATTATATCGCGGATCATCATAAAAATATTTATATATTTATGCAATCATTTTCCTCCATATACATCATGTTTCCTTGCCTTAGAGTAACCTTCTTACTTCCAAGCAATACGAAGCTCTCCATCCTTATTAGCAGTAAAAAAGCGTGTCTAACGTGTACATATTTTTTTTGATCGATCATGTAGGACTAAATGGAGACGCTGATGATTCGCTATGGAGACTCCCTGAAGAGAAAAAGTTTAAAGAGAAAAGAAGAAGATGCGGTAACGATCACTTGGTCATACCAGGTTGATGAAAAAAACAAAATGGAAAATTAGCGCTAGTTTTCCATTGTTTTACATTTTCGTTCTTTCATTTTGGTTTAGGAAAAAGTAAAACCATAAATCTAAAAAAATGTTTTTCTACTTTCAAAATGAAAACAAATAAGTCTTTGTTAGTAGTTTTTTTTTTCCATTTTGGTTGCGAAAATGAATATCAGAAAAACTAAAATGAAAAAAAAAAAAAATAGAATGAGTCTTTGTTTCATTCATTTATCAAACCAAAACAAAACAAACAAAAAACCCCACCAAAACGTGATTTTTATCAATATCTCAAATTAACTCAGAACCAAATTCCAAAAACAACATTTGTTTGTAAAACCAAAATGAAAAAACAAAAATCTAATCAAAACAAAATAAATCAATTGTATGTAGTATTTGTTTATTTGTTTCAAATAAAAACCTAAAAAAACATTTTTTTCAATATTCATTTTCAAAACCAAAATGAAAAAAATAAAAATAATGAGTTTTTCATGATTCATCAATCTAAAACCAAAAACCAACCCCCACAGTATTTTTGAGATTATTTGTGTTTGTATGGAGAAAAAAATGGAAAAATTATAAGAGACTCTCAAGTTTAGTAAAGCTGAAGCAGTGGATGAGTTTCCGAGAACTTTTCCAATATTAATGACTGCACCACTAATATTCTAAACCTGAACCTGTTTTCATATCTACCTTCCTAGCCTGAAAATGTCACTTCTATTTGATGGATGTGCATCTCTTCAGGACCTGACCCCTGGACGCCATCAGGGTGTAATTTCGTCCTGACTTGTCTTCTGCTAAACTCCAGACATAGACCTCGGTATGTAAAACCATATGTCCAGCGGTAGCACCTAAACACATTTGACACAGGTGACGAGTTTCTTGGACAAGAATTAGAAACATAAATGTCGGCTCTCGGCTCCAGGAAGGCTAAAACTGCAACATCCATCAAGCATAAACGCCAAATCCAGAACCACGACTTCTACATACAGGGGCCTGCGTTGCATCAAAGGAAATGAAATGAACCCTAAACAGCATAATTGTTTATGAGCAGCGTGCACACGTGTATGTCCAGGTCCAGCGGCAAACTTCCTCCCCACATGGCCCATGTTGGCCATGCTAATTTACTAAACGTGATCAAAGTTTAAATTTCGCAGGACACTGAGTGCCTTTCCTATGACCCACTGTCATTTTTATTTCTATATGGGAAAATGACCACGCAAACATCCACCAACGATGGTGACATCACTGTACGGAAACAGATGGCGCCATTTATAAGAAGGTGAAGCGGTTTGTTTGTGTTACACAATGAAGAAGTTATTAGCCCATGCCCAACGGAAAACTTTTCAGGTGTATTTATTGCTAAAAGTATCAAAAATGATGCAGCAATAGAGTCATTGTCGGCCTAAAGTGAAGCCCCCATCCCCAGTTCTTATGAACACCGGCCTGCACAGACACGAAGTTTTCCCAACCACAGCATTGTGCTGGGATGCTACTGATTAGCTACCAGCAATGTAGGATCGGCATGCGGCAGTGCAAGAAACACCAAATCTGAGCACAGCGGTGTTCCGCGAGAACTGGGATTGGTAAACGCTGGTTCAAAGGACACTGCTGGTCACCGCTGCGACGTGATCTTTTGAGATGGTCAGACACTTTCACCGATCAGCCATAACATTACAATCATCTGCCTAACAATGCTGGGGACTATCTATTAAAAATCAGCAATGGCAAGGTTTTAGACCGGCCTCTGAAAAGATCTGGAACTTGACTTCTGACTTGAAATTTAGACATGAGAAGTGTGACGCGATCACAGCAGCTGCGAGATGGAGTCGGAGGCAAAGATGGAGGCAAGAATTTGTAGTTATGAAATGCTGTAGCCTTGATGTCATTATTAGCAACTTTTAATATTGTCTTTTATTCCCTTCCAACTAATCTTGCTCCCCTCGTAAATCCTGGCACACTACACCCAGGTTCAAGCAGTTTTACTCATAACGGGTGGTCTCATGTCCCTACAGGTTTAGTAAACCTGGTCGAGGGCCTAAAATGCAATGTTGCCTGGTTTGTCAAGATAATCTGGGACTGAAATCGGCTCATGGGGTTTCAGAACACCCTATGATCAGAGCAAGGTACCATCCCTAAGCACTGCTCCCCGAGCGCTGCCCATGTTTACATGTAAGAGGTCATGAGCTTGGTTGTGGTGCACTGTAAAGAAGGTATGGTCTAAGCACAATGACAAATAATCACTTTCTATATAGAAACAAAACTCTCACTACATGTGAATGCAAGAAAGAGTTAACGTGAGTGTTAGAGCAGCCGTCTCCTTCACTGAGATCCTGAAATATATCAGAGTGATGCATGAGCATTTTGAGGTTTCACCACATGAGGATGTAGCAGCTCTCTTCAGGGCTTTCAGCGTATAATTTCCATAATTAATTATAGTTCTCATCTGAAACCACAATCTTCATTTATTAGAAACACGTCAGGCTCCTGTGTCCTGCTTTTGCAGTTAAATAGTGTGTGTGTGCATGTGTGTGTGTACATGGACATGTATTTACGGGGTTGTGAAGACCCGACTCTACCTTCAACTTTACCATACAAAACCATGTCCCATTTTTATGTCTTTGAGGAGGACTTTTTTGCATCTGGTAATCATCAGAAAAAATATGTTTATGTATTTATAATATGTAAGTTTTATGATTTTGGTTACTGAGTAAAAAGTCACCCATTTTATTGTTACGAAATAAAATGAGACAGAGCATCATATGAAAGCTTCATCACATCAAAAGTGACGTGAGAGTGATATCTGGACAGTGACTTTTATTCATGACTTACAAGTTTTAACAATACAGAAAATGACTGGAAAACAATATTTTATGGGATTTTTGCACATTCCAAGGAATTTTAATTTTAGATTTAAGACAAAAAATGAAATGCAGTTTAAGTCCCTGTAAGGCATGAATGTGTGTGTGACTGTTTGAGTGTGTGTGCCCTGCGGTGTGCTGGGCGCCTGCCCAGGTTGTACCGCCTGCGCCAAGCCCCTCGATAGGCCCGTGTCCCGCCAATTCTCAGTTAGATTATTATGGTTCAGATAATGAATGAATTAATGTATTTCTTCCTGTGCTTTAGCCTTAACAGCTTATTTACTTTATTCCAAAGTTAGAATCAAAGAAAATAAATGTCACAGTTTTATATTTACTTATTTATTTATTTAACCTAAAAGCTGTGAATGTCTCATTTTTATTGTTTATCTTTTCTGCATATTTTATTTTAGCCTGGAGTCATTTTTCATAGAAAGACACTTTTTTTTGCTCTTATCCAAATTCTTGCCTAGAGTTTCTCACGCTGTTTTTCCTCCTCGTGATACAACATGAGTCAACAAATGGAAAAATGAGTAAATGCTGCACTCTGAAGGGCTCAGCGTGACTGCACTCCTCATGAAGAGCTACAGAGCCATTAACGCATTACTGCCGACTGGAACAGAGGGAACCAGAACCAGCTCGGGAGGAAAACGTCCAGCAACCTGCCTAAATCCCGAGCTCTGTGTGTGTGCGCGTGCGTGTGTGTGTGTGGGTGTGTGCAGCTTTTATAGACTACACACGGTCCCTGGGCTTCATTATTCTCGACCACTGACTGATCACATCGCAGGTAGCTACAAAACCTGCTTCCTCCACAGGCCCTGGGGCCAAATGTGAGCAGTTTCTGGGAGCATGAATGGGAGAGTTAGAAAGATTTATCATTGGGGAGGAGTGTGTGTGTGTGTGTGTGTGGACCTGCTTTTAGGTGGCTGTGAGGTTTATCCCTAAAGGATAAAAAACATTTTAGAGGACATTTTAGCGTGTGAAGACCAGCTATGGTGGTGTGTAAACAGTTGCTTTTTTAGGTAGTTGTAAGTGCTGATTTGTTCCATAAAAGACATATAAAGCAGAGACTCATCAACTTTGTGGTTTTTGACATTTTTGCATCCCAAAGCTTAAAAGAAAAACTAGGGTTTAGGGTTAGATGTGTGTGTAAATGTGTGTGGTTTTGTGTGTGTGTGAGAGAGAGAAAGCCGAGTGTTTGAAATGGACTTAACCTCTGCTCAGCACAGTCGGTGTTGAGGTCGGCTCACATCTTTGTTTTCTCCTCCCGTCTCGGCAACAGCACTGAGGAAATGTGAGGCCAGAAAGCTGCTTGAGAAGTCTGATGAAATTGGCCGTGATCTGGGCTGTTTGGAATCGCCTGCCGCTCTCCACATCAACTCCTCACCGCATCGCATGGCACGCTGGCACCAACAAACGCACTGAAACATAACAAAAAAATTATTATATTCAAGACTGACAATTCTTTACTTGTCACATATAGTTCTACAAGTAAACCATGTAGTGAATTTTACCCTGAACTCTGTAAATCAAAAGATATAATTTAGGAATTAGAAGTTAAAGAATTAAGTTAATCAATTCTTACAATAAACTAAAAAACAAGGAATAAAAAATGATCTATAAAATAAATAAAGATTTATATTAGTAGACACACACTCTGAATATCAACTCGTCATGCTAACACAGACTCAAGTGAACTGTAATATAATAATTAAAATAAACCAGTGTAGAAGGCTGTATTCCAAGAAATACCACACATCACCAGTGATTTAGCTGATTAAATGTTGCTCAAGCTTGTAAAGAAGTCAAACACAGTTTACGTTGGCTTGACATCAAAACTAGCTAGAAAGTTTCCAAAAAACTGATAAAAAAAATAATAATACAAGATTTTATGGAGCCGAATTGGAAATCAGCTACAATCTGAAACCATTAAAAAGGACAGTTCACATCTTGTATGAATATTGCAATGAATTGGGGAAAAAAATGAAAATGTGACTTAAAAAATATAAATATAATGATGTATAATAAATGTAAATCAATAAAAATAGAAATAAAAATATAATTTTGTAAATGTACTACATATAAAAATACTGTATATAATATATAAATTATGTTATAAAATGATGTCAAAACATACTTTTAAACATATTTATAAAATATTTTATACTGAATTTTATATCTTTTATACCTCTATGTATCTATATATTGATATTTTTCCTGCATATTTTTCTATTCTTGACTCAAAGCCAAAAGTCGTCTCCATGTGGCATCAGCTTTAAGAAGTCATCCATCTCTTGTCATCTTATCAGCAGCAGTTTTATTAATTATGTGTGGACAAGCCGTCTGTGAGTCTCTCGTCCATTAGATCACACCGTCAGGCACTCGTGCTCATCCCATCGCCGGCGGGATGTGAGTGATGTGGTGTAACTCACAATATTCCATCTGTATCTCGCAGCACGTAGTCTTTCCCACAAGGAAATGTGCATTATTAGCTGCTGCCGTTCTCACTGATTCCAAAACAGCCATCAGGACGTTTTACCGCCTCACCAGTTTACTTTCCGTTATTTAAAAAGTTGATTTTTGCTTGTGAGCAGATGTGCTGCACAAAACCACATTAAGCTCCATTGTAAATGACTGAAACCTGACCCAAATAAAAGTAGCTCAGTAAATGAACATCATGGACCAGACAGAAAACTACCAGCTGCCCAAAAAGGTAACAAGAAAGAATGAAAGAAAGGAGGGAAGGAAGGAAGCAAGAGGTAACATTAACGGCACATGTAAAAAAGAAAGAATAAAAATAATTAGAAGAAGAAAAAGTAAATAAATAAATAATAAATTCATTAACAAGCAAATAACTAACTAAATTAATAATACACACAATAATAATACACAATAATAATAATAATAATAATAATATTTTGTGAAAAATATAAAGTGATAAATAAATAACCAATAAACTAATAAATTAATATAAGGGGGTAAAAGTGACGTAATAAGAAAAAACTATAATTTACACTTAAGATTATTATTATTGTTGTTGTTATTATTATTATTATTAATCTACAAAAATTCTAAAATTCTAATATAATTGAAACGGTATTTGGTGTAAAATATATTCTGAGTGAGAAATTCTCTGATTTTGAGCTGCTTCCACTTGTTACGTTCTGGTGTTTTTGTCCGGTGTGAACTGATGGCGGTGGGTCAGATGTGAGAGATAGTAGAGGTCTGGTTTAAAATATTTTTTCAGCTGCCGTCGAGATGCGCGCCAGGGCTTCAGAGCAATGCCGAAAAGCGCATCAGCCACTGAGCTTATTAGCAGGCATCTCGCCTTAAAGCCTCTCGTTACGTAGCGTTTCTAACTGCATCGTTCAGCCGCGCCTTTGAAAGCCAACATGCCGTGTTGAAAAACAGATCATTTAGGACGAGAGCTGCTCTCACTCCACCATTTGCTGTGTGTAAGACAATCGCTTCCCGTCTCAGGCCCGGATCCTCTGGGCCAAAAACATTAGATACTGACTCTGTAATGAGTTTACACTCGGAGTAAATGATCTCTTAATCAAATAAAAGTTGTTCACTACATACTTGATGGTCATTAGGTCTGAAATATACTAGATCTGAAATTAAAAAACGTTACTGGGTTTATTTTGTCCTGGATGTCCACTGAGCTCCAACTAATCAGATTATTTAATGAATAATACAATTAATCAAACCAGCAGGTTGTAGCTAGTTAACAGTGGTCTCATTTAACGTTACTTTGGTGCCAAAAAGCAGTTTAAAGTGCAGAAGCTTTATGAATGTCTCGGGGTTGACTTACTAAGATCAGGAGTGGACTGAGAACACAACCCTCATACTTGCGTCATAATAATGATAATAATAATGATAATAATAATAGGGTGTTATTACAAATAATAATCATATAATATTAATAATATTACAAATATTTATTTGTAATTTATTTGTTATTTTATTGTTACCACAAAGATTTTTTCAACAAGTGGTTCTGAAACAACCTACTGCTTGTGCTGTCTTGCTTCCTGAACATGTAGAATAAAAACATTTTAATTAGCCTCTAATAATTTTTTTTTTATTTTTTTTGCATTAAATGGCAAATTCTTCAACTGTTAATTTTTAATCCACTGTTGAAGGTTTCTAGTAAACACAACAAATATTTTACCTGACATTAAACATTCCCCATCTCAGGAATTCAAACAAGATTGATAGAAATATAGTAAAATAAGTTTTATATGTTATACTTTTATGTTTGCAATTTTTATTCTCTATACTCTGGTATAGATGGTCAAATGAAGCACTTCACTGCATGTTTTACTGTGTATGGCTGTGTGTCTGGTAAATAAAATCTGGAATATGAATTTCGAGACTATGGGGGTCTGGTGGTGAGTGTCTAGTTTAATCTTCTGCAGAATTCAACATCTTTACCACCAGCAACAAGGATGGGAATAGAAGGAATTTTGTGATAAGTTGTTCTCACATGACAAAATATAAGCTGTAACATTCTAGAAAAGAATATTCATGCACTGACTTACTTTGAAAGATGAAAGTAATGAGAGCCTTCATAAAAAGGTACTGGAGTCAAAAGTGTAATAAGTTTCTTATATCTATATATATAGATATATACACAATATATATACACACACACACACGCACACTTAAGGAAGGTTTGTAACTATGGTGCTTTAGCATGTTATGGTAAATATGGTGCATTGACTTGTCCACCTCTGACTAAGACCAGCTTCACTGGACGGTTAAGATTTATCAAAAAAGGCACAATTGTAATCAGAGAAGTGACAAAATCCCATTTTAATCAGTTCTTACACCTGCTTGACTGGAGAGACTTTTGTCTAAAAGGCTGTTCAGATGCATGTAAACACCGGTTTCAGGAGGTCATTGTTGGCGTGGTATGGTGTAGTGTGTGAAACCGCCTGCGTGAGCGGTGAAGTGTGTGTGTTCGTGTCAGTGAGATGAAGTGTATTTGAGTACGTGTGAACATGTGGTGCAGGAAAACTCGGGGCCACACACACTGCGGTCCTCCAGCTCACTGCCATCAAAGGACACACACACTTCCCAAACAACGTATCCTAAAAAGGGGACCTCTGTATTTTGCCCATAACTTTGGTGAATGTTGACCGATTTTCAGTTCATTCAGGATTATATTTGCAACAAAGTGATTATTATATTGCTTACCACACCATAAATGCTACAATACCTTGCAGATACTAAACATTAATAAAAATTGTGTAGAACAAAGCGTCACTGATGGAGCAGTACTTGTGGACGGTACCTTGCTCATGAGTACCTCAGGTTACCTTTTAGCTGACCTGGAGATTCAAACCGACGAGTGGTGAATGTTAAAATCGCTAAGGCCATTTCAACTTCCCCATGTATTAACATTTACAGCAATTTGTAGACGCTCTAATCCAAAGCAACATCCATTTCCTAATTTCAGGAATAGTTTCCTGTGAGCAGCTTGAGGTTATGGTTTTGGTTTAGAACCCAGTGCTGGTAGTGATGGAGGTAGGATTCGAACCCACAACCGCTTGGCCTAGAGACGTGTATCCCAACCACTAGACCAGCACCAGCCAGTCCGTCGAGTAACACTGACATCCTCACTGGTCACCACTTCCTTTCGGACAAAGCACTAAATGACACGTCGCCCCACCTTTTCTCACTAATTCACCACTAAAACATACGCTGATGTAATTATTTGTAACTGGGAGCTAACAGGACGTCATTAATAATTTAGAAAGTTCCTTTCATGTGGCCCTGCTTTCCCAAAAGGAGGAGATGGAGGAAGGAGGGGGTGAATTTACAGACATTATTAGTATCTTGACGGGAAAAAAGCGGTAAGAGATCCAGAGCAGAACACAGCCTTTTCCGCTGCGTTCCGGTTTAAAGCATCTGCACCGCGCTTATTTGATTACATTAGCATTTTCCCCCTGTTCTGCTGCAGCAGGCCAGAGACCACATGCACAAACCTTTTTTCCCCCAAAAACGTGTACTGTGTCAGACGAAGCTTGGAGACGCGGTGATTTTCTATGTAGAGAGAGAAACTACACACATGCAATAGCACACACACTCATACACACACTGTGGGGCTAAGACACAGCTATAGCCTAACCCTAACTCTGTAACTTATCAAAATGTTATTTAATGGCCCTAAATGAATATTTGAAATGAAAACCTGACACTGCTGTACCTTCTAAAGAACGGCCTTCCAAATAATGTTATCATAACGCAGAAAAATCTAATCTAAAATCTATGAAAATGGACAATCAGGTCCTCAAATATCTACAAACAAAAAACACACATTTACACAACACGTTTATGTGAAAAAACTCCACAGACAAACACACACTCACACACACTCACACTTATGTGAAATGTTAGGTCTTCACAAATGTCCATAAACCTATCAGCAGGCACACACCCTCCCCCCAAAACACACACACACACACTAACATACACTTACACACTCTATCACAACACAGAATTACACACACACACACCAATCTTCCCCATACACACAGACACCTCATACAGAAAAGCCACTCCCCCAAATGCACACACCCACATTTATACACCCCTGCACACACACACACACACAAACTGCACTCATCCAGGATCTCAGACTATCCCTGCGGAAACGGCTTACTACTGCATTCTTGGATCAATAATCGCGACTTTTCCGCAATTGTTGACCAATGCCTGTCATTTCCTGCAAAACGTTGAGCCATGCATCAGCAAACTCTTTATTAGGTTTGAAGACAGGAATGCGATAAAAACACCTACATTTGCTCAAAAATAACTAAATGATTAATGGTTAATAAAAATAAAAGTAGTTTTGTTCCCTACATTTTTAAAGAATCATCAAAAGACTTGTCATTAAAAGAATCATCCAGTGGGACAAAATCGCTTATTTTACCGCAACTTTGACTTTACTGCAACAAAATGTCTAAAATTATCAACCTCACCATACTTTTAAAAATGAAAAGCTTAAAAATCAGGCATTTAGGCCACAACACCCCAAACTTTGAGGGACTGACAAACCCTGTCACCAACACACACAAACACACATACACGCCCTTCTCCCCACACACACACATACACACTCCCCGCCCCACTAAACACACACATACCCCTCCCTCTACACATATACATATACACCCTTCCCACACACATCACATATAAATACCCCACACACACACACACATTTACACATAAACACCTACACACATAAACATGCCCTCCTGTACACACACTGTCCCTCACACATACACTACCAGTTAAAAGTCTGGACACACCTTCCCATTCCATGTTTTTTATTAACACACTATTTACATTGCAGACTTTACCAAAGGCATCAAACCAGAATGAACTACTGTGTAAGGGCTATACACCAGAAGGAGAGTGATGAGTGCTGCGCCACATGGCCTGGCCACCTGACCAAACCCAGTCGAGATGGTTTGGGAGAGATGGACTGCAGAGTGAAGGCAAAGGCCAACAAGTGCTCAGCATCTCTGGGAACTCTTCAAGACTGTTGGAAACCATTTGTAAGACTACCATGAAGCTCATCGAGAGAATGCCAAAAGTGTGGCAAAAGCAGTGACCAAAAGCAAAGGCTGGTTGTTTTCAAAGGAATCTAAGAGAAAACATGCTCAAGGTTTCACTTAGAGTTTACACCAATCATAGTGCCTTCATGAGAATTCACAGTGTAATGAAATGATGGTTGGGGCAAAAATATTGAACGGGAAGGTGTGTCCAAACGTTTGACTGGTAGTGTATACAACCCCACACACACTTATAACTAAAGTTTGGTTTAAACAAATGCCTAAAAACACAGAAACAAACATATATTTATGTGAAATGTCATTACAGTGTGTGCAAAAGTCTTGAGCTCCCATCATTTCCTTACATTTAGCTTCCAAACGGTCAGACTTTCCAGAGTTCTTAAAAATGTATTCTTGATGAAGTGTATGTACACGTAAGTTTGCACATGTAATAAATCACCAAGTGTCTCATTTTCCACTCGCCACAAACAAAAATGAAGAAACGACGCAAGACTTGCCCGGCCCTGAATACGTCTGCCACACACTTCAATCTTATGGCAGCATTAACTGAAGTGGGAAAGCGAGCTTCAGACGGATTCCATAAGCGCTGTGTGAATTTGTGGAGCAGCGCTGCAGCTGACCACATCCCGGTCCGTCCTCTCAGACGAGGCATCCATTAAAAATCCAGCAGCCGTCATCGATTCCTGGAAATGGCCTTCAGCAAATCACCCACGATCAACATGTTGCTTTTTTAAAGCGATATGTGGTTTGTGAGGTAATTATGCAAAAGTTCGGCGCGGCTGAACTCGAAAGCCATTATTCTGCCCTGCCAAGAGGAATCTCGGGAGGAAATGATTTAAATGATCTTTAATACGCTTGAAAAACACATTAGCTTGGCAGATCTTCAGTTGGCTCGGCCTAATTACTCTCCGTGATTCGAAAGAACATCACATCAAGAAAGTATTCCTCTATTCCGGCGAATTGTTTACGTTTCGAGGATTCTTTCACAGAAATAGCTGATTACTAAAAAAGCCAAACGACTATGCTTTGAAGTGATACGGCAAATAAAGAAAGGTCACTAAAGAGAAGGGGGATTGAGAGCTGAGAAAGGATTTTTGACACAGCATCTAGTATATTGCCTGCGGTTTCCTGCTGCTTAAGGAAGACCTCGAAAGCTCTTGACAGCTTTCTGCAGCAACACGTTATCCTTACACCTCTTTCCATTAAAAAGTTGTTGATGCGAAGACCGTGCGAGTCGTGATTCAGCAAAGTAAAACTTTGTAAGTATTACGTAAACTGTAGCCTTCCAGCAGGGTTGCGACGGCCATTGGCTGGTTATTTCTGATCAAACAGTATAAGGTTGTTTTGAATCCTCTTGCAGGTTTGAGTAAATCTGCTCCATCAACCCGACTTCTGCTGCTACATTAAACTGGGTTTAGAGCAAAAAATAAAGCTAATTTTGCATTAATTTAATAAAATGTATACAATACAGTAAAATTACAGATTTTTAAATAAACAAATTAACTGTCATCTATTTAGAGATTTAATCTAAATAACAAAAATAATCAATTACATTCAATTATCTTTTTCAGCAGCAAAATATTTTGATATGATTACATTATAAATATTTAGTATTTGCTAATTTATGTAAACAAATCAACAATTATCTGTAATTAATTAAACATTTTATCTGTAATCATATAAAGCTTTATGCCACAATTGAAATAATCATGAATCCTAATTTTAAGAACATTAATACACAAAGTGGAATTGTATTTCATGACTGAAACTGTAAAATTGGACTCCTGTTCAAATATTTGCATATTAGGGAACACTTTGCATATACTAATAAATGTGATACTGTGAAACATTATTTGCATATAATACTGATTGTTTTCCTCTCTCCCCACTTGACTGTTGTCAGGATATTTGCATGTCTATTGGACATTATTGTACACTGCCTGTTTACAATTCTCATATTTAATTGCCGCAGATTATATGCACATCCAATGCAAAAAAGAAATTCCAGGACCACATCTGTAGTTGAATTCTACATGTAACTATTGCACAGTCTCTTTATCCTACCTCTAGTAGGAAACAGTTTTTTATATTTTATAACCTATGTATATATATATATATATATATATATATATACAGTATAATATTATTCTATGACTGTTTACAGTACTGTGCAAAAGTTTTAGGCAGGGTGTGAAAATGCTGTGAAATTGGAAGAATGCTTTCTTCAAAATGGAAGGAAAGAATCATTTATTTCATCAATCACCAAAATGCAGAATGAACAAAAGAGAAATTCCAATCAAATCAATGAGTTTGGTGTGATTCAGCTTGCCTTCAAAAACAGCATCAATTCTAGGTACACTTGCACATGCTTTTAGAAGGAACCTGGCTGGTAAGTTGTTCCAAACATCTTGGAGAATCCAACCACAGATCTATAATCCTAATCCCACAAAATAATATAATCCCATAATCCTACAAAATAATATAATGACTATAATCCTACAAAATAATATAATGACTATAATCCTACAAAAATCCCTGACTTTGTGCAAGTGTACTATAAGAGTTGATGATGGCTTGAAGGCAGAAAGGTAGTAACACCAAATATTGATTTGATTTAGGATTTTTTCTGTTCAAGCCACTTTGCATTTTGTAAATTGATAAAAAATAAACAATCATTATTTATATTTCTAAAAGCATTCTTTGTTTACAGCATTTTTTCACATCTGCCTAAATCTTTTGCACAGTACTGTATATATGTACGTGTAATAAGGTTTACAACGTTAAATGAATCGTGATATTGATTTGAGGTGATATCGCTCAGCCCTAGTTCATACCAACACTTTCCTTCTTTGTTATTTTAGTCGGTCAACATTTGCCAACATTATGCAAAAAGCACAGAGGTCTCTTTTGTGACTCACAGTGTACTTTTAAATATGCATAAAATCACTATTTTGCTTGAATAAGTAACACATACCTCTGTTATTTTTAGCTACATGCCAGATCTGGGCTCTGAGCATTTCATGCCCCTTTACGTAGGTTTACCGAGGTAAATTGGCACCAGAACCGGCCTTGAAGGGCCAAACACTTGAAGGCCAAGCTCCCCCACAAGTGAAACGGCACTAGGAAACGGCACTAGAGACCAGACCAGCTGGACCACAAGCTCCTATGTTTTTTTCTTAGTTAGGGTATGAAATGTCCAAGAAATGGAAACCTTAAGGATCTCCCATGGCCCTCCCTCTACCCCCCAAAAAAGTGAGCACAGACCGTTTATTATAGATCGCGCCTCGGGATGTGTGGTGTGTGGAGTGTTGGAGTTTTTGGGTGGGTGTTAGGCTGGCTGGAAGGGGTGACAAGGTCAGGATGAATAAGAATAAACGCCTGGAGGAAAAGTCTCAAGCTGATGTCATTGAACCTGTGGTGGGTTTTTTTGTGTAAGTGGCAGGCTTGTGTGAGAGCTGAGGAGTTGGGGTGGTCCACTCGCCTGTTTGTTCCTGCTCAGTGTTACAGGATCCGGGACCCTTTCCACCCTGCAGAAGGGGGGGTCAGATATCGTAGAGGGGAGCAGTGGAGGGGGGGCTTAGGGTGTGTGGGAGGTATTACGGACCTCGGCTTCAGTCTCGTGGGGCTTACACAGGGAGAACATTTGGACGCAGCTGTTTTTTCAGGGGTCTAAATGGAGCCCTTGTGCTGCTTGGTGCTGCCTTGGGACTCTCTGGTGCCCTCTAAGACCATTCACACTCACTCACACACACATGCACACACTCTGACGTGGCATGGTGGGACTTAGGAATGGGGGCAGTTTCAACGTCATGGCCCCTCTGCCTGCTTGGTGATGTTATCCAGCAGCACTTAGTCTGGCCTTAAAGTGTTAAAAACGCTCTTAATTCAGAACTAAATAGCTAGGAGTTAAATCCCACTGGCTCTGCTTACGCATTCTTATATTCCTGATGGATTTTTGGAGATTACTTTAGTAGATCTCAGGAAGGGTTGAGAGTCAGTTTCTTGTGTCTACAGGAATGGCATGATGAGGATATGATCAAAATTGTGTTACTGCGTTACCAGTTCAGAAACAGACATGACACTACACCACTTTTTTATGTCTGATACAATTCCAATATTGTAAATTTAGATATCTGCTGATACGACACCAAACCGATACAGTCTCTGAGTCTCTTTTAAACAGAAAACAGAAAATGTCTGAATACATGATGATTCTGTTCTGCTTAAGGAAATACTTGACTTAAATACTGTTTTCCCACCTAAAACAATATAATAATTGCTTTAAACACAGTTCTGTAATTTTAGGACGTCCCTAATCCTGCGCCGCTAAAACCAGCAGGAACACAGAGACTACGAGCGAGAGCTGGTGTTATTAAGGAAATTGAAGAGTATAATCACGTAATTTGTTTTTGGAGTTGTAGTGCCTTGCATTGCTTGTTCTGCTCACTGTCATATCAAAGCAATAAACCAGCTTTACCGCAGTGCCACGTCCCATGCAGAACCAATTGAGCATGCACGAGTTATCAGCAAACATAGAAAAATCCTACAATTCTACAGATCGTATTACTAATGCCACTTCGGTACCCGAGCCAGCTATTTAAGCTGTTATCGGAACGATATCTCATGCACGTATCGGATCTGTGCCATCTCTATTCAGAAGTTTGCAAACTTGTTTAGGTAAAATCTACTTAGAACAGGCAGACATTATAGATTGTGTTTTTCTCTTTGTCAAACAGGTAAAATGCTCCTTTAATTGATAAAACAGCTTAAAATAGGTCTTTAAATATGTTGATAATGTAAAAGTGTGAGTGAGAGAGAGCTAGGATTAGGGTTAAAAAATGGTGTTAATACACAAATAAGAATCAAATAAGCATCAGCAACGTGATATATATATATATATATATATATATATATATATATATATATATATATATTATATATATATATATATATATATATAAATTTCAAGTGATTTATATGGACTTTCAAATAATATATATTTAATAGCTATGATTGTGTAATATTGTGCAAACCTCATTATATATTCATCTTTATTGCACATTTAAATGCATGACTACTCTTATGTGCACTTTAACTCCCTCAAGCTCCACGCCCTCGTTCCTCCCGCCCCTCTGTTAGTGGTTATTCGGACACGTCTGGCCCTCCCTCTCCCTCTCTCGCTCTCTCTCAGAAGTGGTCACTGAGGGGAAATCTGGCCGATTTCTGCTCGGAATCCAATGACAGTGAAGCCTTGAGATCATTTTGTACAATTCAGCTCAAACTACACTTTTTGGAGGGGGTGTGTGTGTGTGGGGGGTCTGCACGAGACGGTGGCAGCTGGAGACGCAGTGCCAAGGTCACCATGAGAAAATGGCTGATGATTCTCAGATGGATTAACACCCAGTAATCTATAGGCCCTGAGTAAAGGCTGGTGGAGCAGTTTCTCTAGATTCAAGATTCTTTATTTGTCAAATACATACTGCACACTGTAAAATGCTGACATCTGATGCTGTATTATTTAATTGTAATGCTTTTATACTGCTCATTATTTTTGGTTTGTATCTAGCAATACTTATTTATTATCGGATTCAATCTATTTTTTTAACTAACTGATTAATTTACTGATACACCAACAAACACCTGAATACTGCATTTTGTCCTTTAAAAAATGACAAAGTTTCCTTGAATCCTTGAACATATTGTGAAATATGCTGTAATCAATCCCAAGATTGAAAAGAACCCTAGAAATATTACATTACTCTAGACTATATAACTGCACATGTATATTTTAAGGGTAAAGGTCTGAGTTTTATTGCAAAATGACCAAGCTATTAACCCAAAGCCGCCATAAGTTAAATAGCAGAGCACTTTATAGCCCCCTTATTTTCTCCTTTAATGAAAGACCCTCAGTCCTTGCTCCAGAGGCTCCACGCTGGTCATTCCTGTCAGAATTAGTCTGGGAACGCTTTGCACAAGTGGGAAACGATTCTCTGTCCTGGGAATACGTTACATATGATTACACTCCCAAAAAGCGTAGAGCCTAATATTATCAGTGACATTCTGAATTAGGGAAGCAGGACCTCTCTCGCTGACAAATTGCAAATCTCTAGGCCAGCTGCTGGCTGTCATGTTTGTTATATGTGTTTTTCTGCAGTCATATCACTAAGGGTCCGTTCTGAAGGAATCTGGCCGTGCGTGTCCATTAGCTCTCTGGAAGAGAAACAGGATAAGAGATCGCCGTGTTATCTTAAAATAAATAACACGTTCATTTGTCCCTTTCAAATGGACAGTTTGGCTTTTAAAGGAACCGACCTCGTGCAGATAGAAGTGTCAGGGCTATAAATTGCCGCGATTTCCTGACTCTACGAGGAATTATTATGGAAGACGTTGCAGTGTGAGTTGTACGTCTCTCCTCCCAAATAGAACCTGATCCCTCTCTCCTAATGCGTTGTAATCTTTTCATATGGAGCAAAGCTGTAATCTCTCCCTCCCTATCAGGCACTAAGTCACAAGTCCATCCCAAATGTCAAAGTTTGCCAGCTCCCTCTTTCTCCCAAAAACGATACACTCTCTCTCTTTCCCCCTCTCTTTCACTCCCCACACTCACTCTTACAACAGCCTGCATATACGTGTCATAGACTAAAAGTAAAAAAATTCCTATATTTACTTAGATAAAGTACAAAAAACTTAAGAAATGCACTTAAGTACAGCACTTTGAACTCTACACGTCTGGTTTTACTTATATGACCAATATTGAGGTCAGAAAAATACTTGATTACTTTTGAGTATATTTATGGGTAAAACATGAGCTAAAATGAACGTATTGTAGCACGCCTTCTTGGTGGACATGTGTCATTTTTGAAGTGTGTGGTTACAGGACTATCCCACATCAGCAGTCCAAAGGGCTGCTACCAAACTTGTACAGTGTAGCCTGTACTACATGAAATGTACAGTATGGCAATGTATAGTCATCATAATAAGCCATGCCTGAATTTGAGGTTTTACAAAATGGCGGGAAAATTTGGCAGGCGGAAAAGGGCCGGGCCATGTCCATTAGATTCGGATGCTTCCAGGGAATAAGAGGGAAAAACCCATTTCAAATTTATCCCACACAGTTCAAGAGATACAAGCTAAAATCTTAAGATTTTATTGGTTTGTAATAGCACCACCTGTAGGTGGACATGTGCAAGTTTTGGTCTCTGAGGTCTGATCCTGTTCAGTCCGCTGAAGGGTTTCGTTATAACATGTGCCTTTTAAAGCTGTGGTCGGACTTTTGCTTAAGGAAGAATAAAAAAGACAGAAAAAAAATCTGAACGAAAACAATAGGGTTTCAGCACTTTGTGCTTGGACCCCTAATAATAATACAAATACAGCATGTTGTGTTTTGCAGCATTTTGCAGCACATTCAAAAATGCTGTTTTTTATTTTACAGGTTCACTAGGCTGCTGCGTTGTCATTGGGCCCTATAAACGTTTTGTGGTTATGATAAAACAATGTTTTGACATTAAAAGTAATTTTAAAACACTTTAGTACGTTTAACAGCGAGTACTCGAGTAACCTTAACTCACTTAAAACTTACCCTTGTATTGAAGTCATATTTAAATAAAAATATCTGTACTTAGACTCTAGTAACGGAGTCCTGCACATCATCCAGCCCTAATTATGTCTTTTTGCATTTTATAAATGGATTAAGTGGGGGTCTAAGATGTTACAGCTATTATTATTCATTCATTCATTCTCTGAATTGCTTAATCGTTATTAGAATCATGGGAACCAGGGCCTATCCCAGGAACTACCAGTGCAAGGCAGGAAACAACCCTGGGCAGGTGCCAACAGACCACAGGGCACACACACACACACACACCAATTTAGAGTCGCCAATTAACCTATATTGCATGCATTTGAACGAGGGGAGAGCATGCAAACTCCACACAGAAAGGTCCCACGGCTGACCCGGGGATCGAACCCAGGACCTTCTCGCTGTGAGTCGGCAGCGCTAACCACTGATCCACCGTGCCACCCTGCTATTATTATTAGCGGAAAAAAAAGCCTGACCTCAACACAAGTCTTGTTTATCTGGCTGGGCTGCTTAATGTTCAGTTTGTGTAATTTTGTCCACTAGCTGCCAGGCATCATCAGCTGACCACATATTGCAGGTCGGTGGTTTAGCAGGTCAGACAGCTGAGGTAAGGAAGCGAGATAAGCTGCTCATTAGGACCAACTAACCTGGCAAACAACAACGAAGAGACTGACACTGTGTTGAACATTCTTACTCCAATTATTTCCTATAAGCCAGGCTTAGACAGAGGCAAATCAGAGGCATTGGTGTGTTAAATAAAGCATTTACATTTATTCTATTTAGCTGATGCTGATCTGGAATGATTCTGAGTTCATTAATAAAAGCCATTTTAAAAGAGTTCCAGATGAGATCCTACTAGTCCCTATCAAAATACACATAAACATGAATGAAAATCACAAATAAAAATCTGCGAAGAGTCTACCTAAGATGCTCAGAGAATATGAGAAAAGTGTCCTTCTTTAATCACACCACTTTTTACACACAGAACATGGCAGAACACGCCACTACAACTTTCTAACTGTTCATTATAACACAAACTCAACTCTAGCACACTGGTTTTATCTGGAATAAAACCCAACAGCGACTATATGTGAAACGCAATGTGCATATTGCGATATGTGAGTAAACAATGAAGACCCACAGCATCTAAAAATATAACTTGCATAACTCGTAATATAACTGTATTTTTTTAGTTCCGGTCTCAAGCCCAAATAAATGGGAAGGGTTACATCACGAAGGGCATCTGGTGTAAAACTTTTTGTGATGGAGAAGCCAAAATAGGAAGCAAACCGTGTCTAAAACCAGTTAAGATGTGCAAAAAACCAAGATGGCAAAAATAATACAACAATTAGATAGAGATGTTCAAAAACAGAGCAATAACAACACAAATGCAAAACACAATAACTGTAGAGCAAAATGACTGATGTACTGATAATGGCTTTCAATACCATACCATGTTATAATTATTCCACACCTATGCTGAAGAAATCCATAAAGTCGACTCTAAAAATCAATGTATTATGCCATGTGTGCATCAGCCGAAAGCATTTTTTACAGTGCATAGACATCTCATTAACTTGGATACTGCAGGCCGATGCTGCAAACAGACCTAAAGTTTCCAAATACACCCAAATCAATAAACCAATCCAGTGCAGCAAAATGGTCTTACATCTGCTTTTGGTTATGAAATGACGAGTTGTGCTTTAAACACCGTAAATCTAGATATTCCTATTGGCTCGGCCAGTCCATTCCTGCAGCGTTTAAAGCCTAACTCATCACTGGAGCCTGTTTTATCTGTCTTATCTCTGCATTTCTGTCCATCTCCAGTAAAAATGGGCCGTTTATGGCCGACTCCTTTAATGCGCTAATGCAACTGTCTGCCCAAATGGAACTGTGTTTTATCATTATCTCTGAGTCTGTGTGTGGTCCTTTCAACACAAGTTCTATTAATTGATTAAATAACTGTCTTTATCTTCTCCTACATGAGAAACTCACTTTTGTGTTCTTCTTTTTTCGTTGTCTCTTTACTTTGAGGAGAAAATATCTGTAATTACAGTCATTTAGTTTGAAAACAAAGCTAATGATGTCACTAAATTAAGTGTAAAACATCCCGAAAGATTATGATGCATTATGATGTGCAAATGAGAGCTCAGATCACCTACAAAAGTGTCAGACAAATACGAATCCAGACACAAATCTGACTCCTCTCCCGTGGCCTTTCTAAAAATATAGAGGCTTGATAATGCAGATGGAGGGAGGAGATAGGGGAGGAGGAGGAAGAGGAGGATGAACGTTTCCAGGCGACAGACGAGCAAAGGACTAGATTAAAGCATCATTGAGCGAGTGGCGCTCCGTCACGCCGCCGCTATTAGCCCTGAGCTCGGCCCGCCTTTGTTCTTGCGCATTGGAGTGGAGTTTCTTAAGTCAGAAACTCAGAATTGTTTGCAGCGAGTTTCCTACACCGCAAAAACGCTGCAAGATGTTGGGAATGTCATCACCTTTCCTGCCGGGTTCCTCCCACACCCCGCTTTTAATACACTCGGCCATGTGTAACTAATTAGCACCACAACTTGTGCTAATTTTATTTTTAGGGCCTCGCTGTTTGCAGCAACTTTTTCCTTTATACATCGCCTGTTTTTGTCTGACTTACGAATAATGCCACTCGGGATCTGGCATTAACTTGCGATCAGTGTTGGGAAAGCTACTTTGGAAATGTAATGCGTTACAATTACAGGTTACCCTATCTAAAATGTAATCGTAGTGTAACTATTTCAATTACTTTAACAAAGTAATGTAACTAATTACATTTGATTACTTTTGGATTACTTTTCTACATTTTGAATGAATTTTCTCAACTGTCAACCATTTTCAGTTTTTGAAACCTGGTTAACCTTACAGCATTACTCAACACGGACTGCTGTCAAAATCCTTTTAAACTCCCTCAACAGAGCCACAGCCGTGTCGGACTGCAACACCTCTACACCGCTTTACTGTTAGATCATGCTGATCTTTGAATACCTATGACTGCTACATCAAATATTTGACATTCAACATTTGGTGAACATCACTGAATAAGCAGTTCGTGTGGGATTGACTGTGTATATAGCGTCTGCTCACTACAGCTAATTTTATTTCCTGCAGTGGGCTAAGCCTACATTGTAGTTCCTATCTGGCATTGCAGGCCTCCTCGCAACTGCAGCTCAGACCGCTTGTAGGCTGCAGATCCAGCAGCAAGTGGGTGTTGCAAATTCAAACATGATAAGAGAACCAACTAGACATATCGGAATAGTATCAGACTTTCAGCTGTAGATGGAGGATGTTGTGCACAAGAAAAAATGGCAAAACAATAATATTATTGAACATATAGCCAATGTTTCTGCAGAAGATATTGAGATGTAACTGAAATTGTAATCCTGAATATTTCCTGAAAGTAACTGTAATTTAATTACACATTTTTTCAAAGTAATGTAACTGATTGCTGTTACTTTTACAGTATTTTGTAATTAAATTACATAATTTTGTTACATGTAACTCATTACTCCCCAACACTGCTTGCAATTGAAGATTTGGCTGAGAGGACTGAGAACGAGTCGTCCAAACCTCCATCAGATGCGGTCAGGGTGACTTTTTGTACGCAGTTACTATGAGTCTAAATGGATCGTGCAGCAGAAACTAGTGTTGTTGTACTCGAGACCGGTTTCTGAAGGTCTTGATCTTGTCTCGGAATCAGCTGTATTTGTACTCGGTCTTGTCACTCGGGATTTTATTTGGAGACCAGTCGAGACCACAGCTCTGAGAATATTACTGTTAATAAGTCGATTATTCTCGGACTGGATAACTTCTGTTCACATGAACCCAGGTGAAGTCTGGGAAAGACGTCAGGCGAATCAGATATTTAGCAAATACCCCCTTATCTTTGGGTGAGTTTGGTTAACTGCTTCCCTGGTCTCGGTCTTGTCCCTTCAGAGTCTTGGTCTCGACTCGGTCTCAACACAATCTGGTCTTGGTCAGGACTTGGTCTCGGTTTAGGTGGTCTTGACTACAACTCTAGCAGAAACACGTGGAAGTACTGTAAGGTTGACACTGTATGGAAAAAAATAAAGGAGACTAAATGAAACATCGAAGAGTTTGTTCTCAGATTCCTCAGATCAACCATTTTTCATAATATGGGACCTTTGAGTAGAAGTTGTATCAAAATCATTTCGACATAGTTGGATGGAAGGCATTTTATTATAAACTGGTACTAGAAAACACATGATCAAAAACTGGTGAAGGTGAGAAACGGGCAAAGCTGAATAGCACAGATAATCCAGAGCATAATCCAAAACACGGAGAAGAGTTCAAACAATTAAAAGCATTGACTCTGTTCATAGTTATTCTGTTTTTTAAACATCAAAACACATGTTACCACAATTACCCTGGCAACGCCAACGCCTGGCGCTTTGTTAATTAGCTGGCCATCAGCCCAAAATAACAAACTTTGCTAACTTCATTTGTGACTTTACAACTCTCTTAAACACCAGAGCAAGCCCTCAACCTCTTCTCATGCCAGAAATTTGAGTTTTGGATAACGAACGCAAGAACTAGTAATCTTTATGCATCCAGGTTTGATGAATATTTCTCTTCTTCACATATTTTTGTCACATGTTCGCCTTGTAACAAGGTTCACCGCCGGCACAATGGGATTCTTTCCTTATGTTTCGATTCTGCAGAGTCAGAAGAGAAAATATTTTGAGAGCGAGACATCTCTGGGGCTCTCTGTGCTTCGACTTTTTCGTTGAAAGGACCGGTCTGGGCTCGGTCTCATTGAGGTATGCGCTCTGCTTTTTTTCCACCAGCGAGACGGGAAGCGGTGAGCAGTCGTGGGACTCAGGTACAGTATTTATTTCCATTAGTGCTGACTTCGTCCCAACACTCTATTCTTCTCTACCTGTCACAGCTGGCAGACGTGTGCTGCCCTGCACAGCTGGAGAAAGAGAAAAAGAGAGAGAGAGAGAGAGAGAGAGAGAGAGCGCGAGAGAGAGAGAGAGGGAGAGCTGCGTTTGCATATGCTCAGCAACATGGCTGACAGCCGCCTACACTGTCTGCTAACTGGGTTGGTTCCAGCCCCAGCGCTAAAGGCTTCGCTTTAAGCCGTCCTCTTTTCCAAGCACTCTGACTTCTCAAAGCAGACCTTAAGAGAAAGGACACTGAACAGTAACTGAAGTTATAAAAAGATGTTGGCGAATATCCCACGAGTACCGCTGACTCAGACCATGTCAGCTAAAAAAAAATCAGTGTAGATTTTTATAATGGACAGTGTCAATGGTTTGATGCTGGTCCAGATGGTACAAAGTACAGTTTAAGATTCAAGTTTTTCTCTACAAAGACAAACCTTTTTGAAAAGAATCAGTTATTCAAAAAGGAGAAAATTGCTGTTGTTGCAGAATAAAAAGAACTGAGGCACAAAATTGTAAAATAGAAAAATTAATGTCAAAAAGGCAGATGGTGTAACAAATGAAGCAGACATGCACTTTTATTAAACAGGAACCTAAACTGGACACAATGGTCACAAAACAACAGAAAAGTTTTCTTCTTTTAAACACCAGGCACAGAACACACGCCAAATGTGGGTAAACACATCAATGCACGCACCAAGAACAAAGAGGAGTGTCATTAATTCATTCTCCAAACTGCTTAATCCCAACTGGGGTAGTGGTGGGGGGCCAGAGCTTATCTCGGGAACTACAGGCGCAAGACGGGGCCAAACCATGGGCAGGCGCCAACACACCGCAGGGCACACACTCACACAATCGCACTCCCATTCACACCTTACTGGGCCAATTTAGAGCCACCAATTAACCTATACTGTACACTTTTGGACTGTGGGAGGAAACCCACGTGAACATGGGGAGAGCATGCAAATTCCACACAGAAAGGGCCTACAGCCGACCCGGTGATCGAACCCAGGACCTTCTCACTGTGAGGCGACAGCACTAACTACTTCACCACCGTGAGGGCAGAGGCAGGCTCAAACTAAGAGTCAAACTAACTGTCACACGCATTCCGGTCACGTGACCGGTACGAGGACCCGGAAGTAGTCAGCGTGATCAGGAAGTATGAAAGGAGGCTTTTTCTCGCGGCTCACCGCTCAGTCATTGAGTCACCAGCCCAACTCTGATTTCGATCAGCATCAACTATGAGTACTCCAGTTACTTGGTTATCTCCTCGATTGAGTGTATGTCCAATAGAACGCGGATTCCGGTGGGAATCCTTACTCTTCGTGTTAGAGAGTTCTTAGATCAACTCGCATGGTTCGCCTACCTATTCATGTCTCACTCCGCGTTTGGGTTAACCATCCATGCTACACGGGCTAACGGCTAACGGCAAGTATTTCTCGTCCTAACCAGATCCCTGACACTAACCAATGAACTAACAAGGAGCAGGACAGTGGGAATGACTTACAGAAAGACAAGATGAGACAGAGCCATGACAATGTTCTTGAAAGTGAAAGTGAGTGATTATTTGTCATTGTAAACACACTACAGGAGAGCACAATTTGGGGATGGTACCTTGCTCATGAGTACCTCTCAAAGTCAAAGTAAACTTTATTGTCATCTGTGCTATATACTGTACAGGTGTACAGAGAGAGGAGACGACGTAGCTCCAGTTTTCACAGTGCAAACAACAAAGAACAGTGAACAAAGAACAATAGGGCACTTGAATCACAATATATAAATAGAATATAAAATATACACTGTGGTGGTACCTTTACTGGTTCTGCGATCCAAACCAACAACCTACTGTTCACGGGACGAACGCCCTAACCGCTACCCTACCAACTTATTCTATTGTTTGGAGCTGGTCAAAACAAATTTTACACCACAGAAGTCAAAAGATGGCTACCCGCAGGACCATATTTGAAGATCAAAATGTCCACTATAACAATATCATAAACTTGGGTTATGGGTGCATTTGCATTTACACAGTTTCTACGGCACGCTTGCAAAGTGCAAAGTGTCTCTGGAGCAGTTTGAGGTTACAAGCCTTGCTCCGGGGCCTATCGTTGGTCCAACTGTTCATTTAATAGCTCCAGATTTTAGGTTTTAGTGTTTCCAATACTCAGACCACAAGCCCACCGCCACGGCCACACTGATTTCCTTTGTGTGAAAACTGTGAAGTGAGCATAAATAAACTTCTCATGTGTTTTTATGTAGGACACCATAAGAATAAGAGGGTTGAAGAATATAAAACAGTGTGCAAAAGTCTATAGCCACCATCTTTTCTAAATATTAGCTGTAGTTAATATAACATGGTTCCCAGTAATATAACATAAGGCAATATTTAGCTAATGCTTGCTGTAGCACCATCAAGGTAGATAGTGGTTAGGTAGTAGTTAAGTTTACTAGTTTGGCGAACACGGACTAACCTGCTAGAGTTCGTACTAGCCTATATCAAATCTTGAGTAAATATGAGGAGAGGTTTAAGCCTTATCAACTTAACCAGTGATGGACGCAGTGACCAAATAAGTGAAAATAAAGGTTTATTATGAAGAAAATGAATGGAAAGTTTTCAGCTCCCAATTAAAATCCTACTTAGTAAAAGTATCTGATATGATGAATTTTGCTGGTATTAGTAAAAGTTAGTCATAAACCAGTTTGTAGTTTGGGGTGTAGCGGTTAGGGAGTTGGCGCCATGATCAGAGGATCACCGGTTCAACTCTCCAACTGGTAAACAGTGCCACTGAGGTACTCATGAGTGAGATGCCGTCCCCAAGCACTGCCGCCCAAAAAAGCTGGCCAGTGTTCCTTCGCAGAGGGGTCAAATGCAGAAGTCACATTTGGTTGTGGTGCACCGTGTGCTGTGCTATGCTGTGGTGTGTTCACAATGATAAATAATCATTCACTTGAGTTAATTAACTTTTTATTCACAAGAAACACTTCACTCAAGTCTTAAAGTTGAGAATGTTAATATGCTTGGGTTCAAAGTGTGATAAATCCTCACATTCCTGACATTTTGAAAGGAATGAGTAACTGTGGCACAATCATCATCACGTTGGTGTTGTTGTAGGAATGAAATAAAAACCTGGAAGTGATATAATCCCTTCAGAATCAAGTCAAGTTTATTTATAAAACACATTTCCAGAACACCAGCTGAACAAAGCGCTGTACAATCAGAGTAAAACAAACCCCTGAACTACACAAAAAAGCAAAGAGTAAGCAAAGTATCAGTTTCAAAAGCAGAAAAATTAGGTTTTAAAGGTCCAATATTATGAAAAAAAACTGTTCTTCGTTTCTGTTCTTTGAACAGCCATGTGGGTCTGTACTGCCTCTACACGCACTGTAAGATTGATAAAAATGGTGAATTGTGTTAGTATTAATTTACGAATGTCAGAAACCGTCTGCTTTAACGAGCCGTTTAGATTTCTCCCGTACTTCTACATCAGCGTTTCTCAATCCCAGTCCTCGCGGACCACCGCTCTGCACAGATTCTGTATTTCCTGCACCACCGCACGCTGATCCCACATTGCTATTTAGCTAATCAGTAGCATCAGCTGTGCTGTGGGTCGGGAAAGTCGAGTCTGTGCAGAGCGGTGGTCCGCGAGGAGTGGGATTGAGAAACGCTGTTCTACATCACAGTAGGGGACATTTGAATAACTCCACCCTCCAATCTGAGAAGCTCCACCCACCAGGTAGAACTGCTAGCTCAAAATAGAATAATCATCAGGAATAAACTGAAGCAAAAACTACACTACCTTTTTCTATTTTAAACATATTATGTATAACCCACTGAAGACTTGTAACCACTGTTTAAATCTCAGAAATCCTTCTTAACTAGCTGAATTTGTAGACCCTCTTAAGTCAACAGGCCGTTCATGACTCTATGACGGAGGTCTGGAACGTACATAACTGCAGTGATGGCTGACAAGTGTTGATCACACAAACTGCTGAAAAACACGACCGCGTGGCAGCGAGAAGATTTATCACCAAATCAACTCTCCACGTTTTACCGCTCTCCCTCGCCGTCGCCGTTTTATAACGAGGGTCTGAGCTCAGTTTTCAGCTTTCAAAAGGTCTTGATTAATGTCACAGCTATCTGGATGTTTACCTCGACACGCCGTTGTTTGCGGTAGTTTGATGTCGTGCCGATTACACTCTTCCCTCCCTCCCTTCGTTTTCGCTTCCTCTGGCTCGCTTTTCTTCCCAGCATGTGTTACCCACATTGAAGCCCGGTGCTGTTACTTCCTGCTCACCATAACACTCGCAATTAGCTCATCTCCAAACACAAAAAAATAAAAAAACACAACGTTGGCACTGGATGACAGACCGGGCCGGGTTCTGTATGGTCTGCCCCCCTCCCCCACCCACCCCCTTGGACTCAAACACATCTGAAGTCTGGTGAAAAGGAAGGAAAAAAAAGGGGGGATGAAAATGTTAGACATAATCACCCAAAGATGTCGGAAGATACTTCTGAGGAGCTGAGTGTTGGTGTGGCACGTTTCGTTTGGGCTTGAAGGGGGGAGAAAAGGAAAAGTAAACGAAACGAGAGAGGCATGCCGGATGGTGGAAAAGAGGAGAGAAAGAGGAGAAGAGAGAGGGAGGGAAGAGCGGGAAGACAGGGTTTGATTACAGTCTAGCGTCAGATGGACTCGCTGCTAATCTCAATCTCTATCTGCACTCGTACGTCTTCATTTATCTTCCTCCGTCAGGACTGTCAGTACACACTCACGTCGTTGTCTGAACTCCAGGCTTTTTTTGGGGGGTGGGAGTGGAGGGAGTTTGGGGGGTGTTTGAGGGGTCTGCGTTCAGGCATGTGTGCCTCTCGGGCTATTTACTCAATCACTTCACACTCTGCATTCTCAATCACCACAAACCTGCAACTTTTCTACAATGTGTATGAATGGAACGGTCCCCACAAACCTACAGAAATATGACAATTGGGTTCTCACAAGCACCTAAAGACATGCACACACATGCATATACACACACACACACACACAAATGTGCACACACACAACACAGAGTATACAGTTGTACAAAATATTTATTCATTCATTCATTCAATATCTGAACCGCTAAATCCCAGCTGGGGTGGTGGTGGGACCGGAGCTAATCCCGGGAACTTACGCTTACGGGTGCAAGGCGGGGAACAACCCTAGGCGCCAACACGCCGCAGGGCACACACAGTCACACAAACACACTCACATTTGCACCTTACGGGGCCAGTTTTGAGTCGTCAGTTAACCTATAGTGCATGCTTTTGGACTGTGGGAGGAAACCGGAGCACCCACCTAGTTTCCCAGTAGTTATTTATTTACAGCATAAATTAAAATAAACGTTTTTGAGAGTCATAGCGAGGACTTTTAGTTTTAGTAACGTCAGACATTTGTCATCCAGGATGTTTGTAACTGCAGCTTAGTGCTAACTGGCATCCTGGATGACGAAATGCTATTGACTTCGTGATTGGCCGATAGCGGTGGGTGGCAATTTAAATTCAATTTTAAAATGTGGATATTCTGGCTGTACTAATTTTGTCAGAGATCAGTATTTTAAATTAACATGATTCCTAAATCTCTGATGACATATTAGATTCATTTTATGATTACATATCATGAACTTCTTACATAGAACTCCTCTAAATAAGCCCATGTCTGTGCCTAAACCTAGTCCTAACCACAATCTCAGTAATAAAACTATTTTAGTTTGCTTACATTTATTAACAAGAGATGCAAAAGATGCAAAAACCAAATGGGGGACGCCATTTTTCATCCAAAACATTTGCAAGTGTAGAGTCCCCGAAATTTGCCCCCATAAGTAGATTTGGGGACAAACCACCTAAACCAAGACCGAGACCAGAGTGTGTCGAGACAGAGACAAGACCAAGACTCTGAAGGGGCGAGACCGAGACCAGACCGAGACCGGACCAATGCACGTTTTACACCACATGACAAACAAGCGGAACATGCAAAGCCTAAGCAACATTTTCTTCCTTAACTGCTTAATCCCAACCGGGGTCGCAGGGGGGAACTGACGGGCAGGGAACAACCCTGGGCAGGCGCCAACACAGGCGCCAACACACCGCAGGGCACACACACTCACACATTCAAACCTTACGAGGCCAATTTAGAGTCGCCAATTTACCTATATCGCATGCCTTTGGACTGTGGGAGGAAACCGGAGCACCCGGAGGAAACCCAAGCGGGTTCGAACCCAGGACCTTTGCGCTGTGAGGCGGCAGTGCTACCCACTGCGCCGCCGCGCCGCCCCAAAGCCTAAGCAAAATTAAACATGTTTATTCAATATTTCTCTCTTACATATCTGTAAAGAGTAAATCACTTCACTGGAAGCAGTTAAACATCTGATCACATCATATGTTAAACTCAACAAACCACAGTGAACACTCCTCAAGACCAAACTCACTGTTTTATTGACTTGCAGAGTGGATTGGATGCAGAGATAGAATAAAATTATTTAATAACAATCTCTAACATTATAAAAAGGATCAAATATTTTCTGATCAATTGAAAATGAAGAAATGCTTTGGGCCTTTCCGGAAGATAACTTCATTTTGTGCATGATGATGTTCCATATTAGAGTCGCGAGCACTAACGCAAGTGTTTGCGTAGCGAAAAATGTAATTAATGCCTTTTTACACAATTACTTCAGTTTTTGTGCACAAGATTACTCACAAATAATTTCACATACAGAGGAATGAATAAAATGTCCGGTGAGTTGAAAGTCTTGTGATTCTGACGGTATGTGTGTGGTTTCTGTAAGTTAAAGGGATTGTGAGTTATTAAAACACTAATTAAGAAACAACGCAAAAGAGTCTCAAAGAGCTTAAATTGTAATATTCTCAGAGTTGTCTGACTAGCATTCCTCAGACATGAAAAACCTGTCCAAAAATGACAAGGTGGAATTCTTTAACTACATGGAATAAATTGCATTTTATTGTTTGGTTTTTCTTCCCTTTAGAGAACAGAAATCCTTCAGAAAACAGAACAGAGCTGAGGGTCGTGTCCTCATGATGGATTATTATTGTTGTTAAACACTGATCAGGCTGTTTTTTCTTTTCTCCAGGTCTCACTCCAGACGAGGACGGCGTTAGGTTTGGCCGAAAACGTTCAGAGTAAGCTCTCTTGCAATCAGCGCGAGGAGGCGGAAGTGTGGAGTCGGCACGTGGTCGAGATGATTTTAAAAAATGCATATGTAAATAGTGAGAGAATGACTTATGTGTTTGTGGCCCTAGTGAAATGAAATGGGGAAAACAGAGGCACCCGGGGCCTCATTTACGGCCTAAAATTACGCTCCGAATTTATACTAAATGTCAACCTGCGACTGTTTCCTGCAAGTTCCTGAGAGCGAATAAAACCACCCTAAATCCTTCCTACACATGGCGCTTTTATAAATCACAGGCGTCTCTCGAAAATGTGCACGTGTGAATGAGCTTATCACATTCACCAAGAGAATAAATCCTCATTGAACACGGAGGGATTTAAACGTGAAACCTGTTGGAGAAAATAGATGACTAATGCCAGATGTAGATGAGATTCTTAGTGTTGGTTTTTAAACTTTGCCACTGATTGGGTCAGAACTTGAGGTCCTTTCCTGGATCCAGTCTGAAATGCTGTAAATCGGAAATGAGTTTGGGCGGAACCAACCGGAAAACAAAACAATGAAAGATGACCATGTCTACACTATGCTGAAGATGCATATTTGAATTTTTGTTGCTTAAATTAATTTATTACCAAAAATAGTCTAAAATTATGCATAAAATGAATTACTAATGTAGAAAACATACTTTATATCAAATGTTTATTATTTATATGGTTTATTATACTCAATGTGGAACAGAGTGCTACAAAAATATATATTTTAAAGCACAAAAGCAATCTAAATTTGACAAAAAGTTCTTTTTTTCATATTAAAAAAATATACACCAATCAGCCATAACATTATGACCTAACACTGAGTAGGCAATACACAACAAACTGTGCTGCCCTGTGGGTTCTGACTAGACATGACACAATACCACTTTTTATGTCCGATACGATACCGATATTGTAAATTTGGATATCTACCAATACGATACAAACCCGATACAGTCTCTGAGTCTTTTTTTAAAACAGAAAATAGAAAAATGTCTGAATACTGTACATGACTGAGATTATTCTGTTATGCTTAAGGAAATACTTGACTTAAATACTAAAACAATGTAATAATTACACACCCATATGTATATGCTAAATTATTTATTATTAAAATAACATCTAAAAAATGTTTTCCTTTAAACAAAGTTCTGTAATTTAGTGACGGTCCCTAATCCTGCGGCGCTAAAACCTTCAGGAACACAGAGATTGTGAGCGAGAGCTGGTGTTGTTAAGGAAATTAAACAGTATAATGGTGTGATTTGCTTTTGGGATTGTAGTGTGTTGCGTTGCTTGTTCTGCTCATTAGCGAATTAGCGTGAATGGCGAACAGTAAACCAGCTTTACTGCGGTGCCACTTCCCATGCAGAACCAACTGAGTGCACATTTACAGATCGGCCCAATGCCTTTCTTTCCGTCAGAATCAGAATTAACATTTTTAGCAGTCTGAGCTATGTAGTGTGGTGTCCTGTTAAACACATTAGCAATTTTTCTTACGATGCCATCACTTAATCATTACATTTGTAACATTTGTCAGGGGGTCGACAGCACAATTATATTTATGTGAAGTGGCTTTCTGTAGGTTAAGTGGTGATGAATCAAAGATAAAACTTCTTATTGCTAATAAAGATACTTAAAAGGTGGACATGCTGAAAACTGGTGCATATTGGTGACATACAAATACAGAAAATCTGACTTTTGATGGGTAGTGTACTTGCCTTAATGTGATCTCTTTAAATTGTCCTCAGAAAAAAATCTCTAATTATTCCTCATCCTTTAACACCAAATAGCTTCATTTAAGCCAACTTTTTGCATGCTTAATTAGTAATTAAGAACAAATTCAAGTCAGGATTAACAGATTTCTTTTTAAATGCTTTAATACTAAAAGCTAATTAATAAGTGTGAAAGACCGGCGTTATTACGGGTTTATTCTGGACTTCTGACATAACCCCTGCACCCTAATTTTTAATAGAAACAAAAATTTCTGATGAGATTTTCAACTAAAAAGATTGCGATATTTAAAGGTTTGAGGTTCCCAGCGAGACTATGATTATGACGAGTTCTTATGAAATGAGATGAGATGAAGAGCGGACTTTTCAGACATTGCAGAGCAGCCGATGGAATTGTTCAGGCAGCAAAAGTTTCTTTTAATCGAAAGTCAAAAGTTCATGGTTAAGAAAGATACTGTTCCCCACTGGATTTTTTATGACAAGGCATTTTGGTCGGGGTTGTAAAAACCAGCAACACATGAATCAGATGACCTGCTCACGTCTCATCACCGCCAGTTTAACCACAAAACATTACAGTTAGAGGAACATCTGAGGGAAATAAAATGTGTGTTATTGAGTCAGAACAAGTCATATTCTTATTCAAAGGTTAAAAGCCTCCAGCATGTTGGATCATTGTGTTTCCTGAATGAGACTTTAACATGTGAAAGCACAATTCAGCTTTTATGAGAAAGATGTCTTATACGTTACAATTCTTACTTGTATGCAGTTTTATTGACTACATTGCGGAGTCTGCCTCATCGCAAAGAACCTATTGTGAAAGTGAGTGACTATTTGTCATGATGAACACACCACAGCACAGCGCACAGTGCACCACAACGAAATGTGACCTCTGCATTTAACCCATCCGTGAAGGAGCAGTGGGCAGCTAACAAGCGCCCGGGGAGCAGTGCTTGGGGACGGTTCCTTGCTCATGTGACCTTCTGATCACGGGGCGAACATCCTACCGTTACGCCACCAACTGCCCTTATTCAGGGAAAATAAAGTTATGATATATTTATGTGAAATATATAGACTCCTTTTATCCAGTATAACTAGGCAGGTAGTAACTTTTTCAGTGGTGCCATGATAAGCACTGTCGCCGCACAGCAACCTTGGGTTCTTTCTGTGCGCAGTTTGCTTTTGCTTTTGCAATGAACTTGTGTGGTGTTGACCGTTCTGAGCTGTCCTTTAAGAATCTGTGAGGAAACATCAGTGTTTACATTCTGAATTCACATTGTTGCTCGTCTCTCAGCCAGCGGTGGTCAGAAAGGCTGTGTAATTTGTTCTGCCATGTCGTTAGGACAGTGTTGAGATTTTGAGCCTCCTCTCTATTCATTCCTCTGGTTTTTTTAACCGTTCTTACAGCAGCACATTCCTTCGGCCAGCGCCTCAAGGCCATCCGAAACACACACTTCCTGCAAAGCTGGTCTTCATTGTGCTGAGCCACCTTTGACTCCTGCTAACTCACCCGCTCTGATTTCCCTCTTCACCCATCAGAAGCGAATAAACCTTCAGAAAGAGACCGAGGCTGATAAACACACACACATACACTCACACACGCACACACACACATACTCACAGCAGACAAAATGTGTTCAAGGTGGTTCTGCTACAGTTCATACACCAAATCTCGCCCAAGTTCTAAGCTGTAATTTTTTAAAACTGGTTTACTTCTATAACACTGTCTAGCAGCTTCAGACTCTGACTGGAACTTGAGTGAACATGGTCAGCGTGGAAAAACGTCCTGTTTTGAACGTAAATGGCATTTTATACGCCAGCTATGTTCACTCACAAGATTCCAATCAGAGTCTGTTTTGTCCGAAGTGTTTGTCCTGGTATAAAGCTACTAAATGACTGCAGACATCCGCCTTTTAATATGCCGCTTTTGTCACCAGGAGACCCCTGGAGCTTTGCACAAACAGCAAAGATAATAACGCCACAAAAAAGCCGTTTTATGTTGTTTTCTTTTAATTTGGTGCCATTAGATAAACTGAAACATACCAGCGTTGGACTGGAAATGATCTCAATCCAGACACAGGTTCAGTAATGGTGATGGAGGTCTAGTGGTTAGGGTGCTCGCCACTGGACCAAGAGGTTGTGGGTTCAAATCCTACCTCCAGCACTACCATCACTGGGTCCCTGAGCAAGACCCTTATGCTCTCAGGGGAAACTGGCCCTGAAATGAGGAAATTGGAAGTTGCTCTGGATAAGAGCGTCCGCCAAATGCCGTAAACGTTATATTACAATGTTTGTGTTGAGTTTCTGAATTCTGTTCTCACAGTGTAAAGAAACACAAGAACATCTAAGAATTTAATTGCAGGTTTGACTGTGTATGTGACAATATAAGACTATATATAGCAACTAATAATTGCACAACAGTTGGATTTTCATTGCTTTGTGATGTGTTGAACATTAGACCAGTTCGCCCCGTGATCGGAAGGTCGCCGGTTCGAATCCCGGGACCGGTAGTAAAGGTATCACTAAGGAACTCATGAGCAAGGTACTGTCTCCAAGCACTGCTGTCCGGAGGCTGCCCATGTTAGCTGCCCACTGCTGGTTCACGTATGGGTCAAATTCAGTTGTGTTGCACTGTGTGGTGTGCTGTGTTCACAATGACAAATAATCACTCACTTTAATAACACTTAATTCACACACCATTTTTGGTCTTGTAAATCTAATAGATCTACATTCCAAAAATGGTGTAGATCTAGAAACTACACCTCTACGCTGGTCGTATGCCCTACTGCCCTGGTGCTTTAATCCACGCTGGGTTGGTTTTGGCATAACTGGACCTGATGTGAACTGAAATTTTGGGTTCTCTTTGACCTTATTTGGCCTGTGTGATTCCCCATATTTGCACTGTGGCAGTGTGGAACTCGTTTTGGTAGTTCCCAGAAGTGTTTACAGCCCTGTGATATTTTGGTAGTGCATAGCTGAACCCAAGACAACTGAAACCAAAAAGAATTAAAGGCAAAAATGCTAAGAAAGTAAACAGCTTATCTGACTATTTTCCCTCTTTGATTGTTTCATTTATTTAATTCGCTGCCGTTTACCTTGTTCTGCTCATTAAGTCTACGCTATGTTAGAGGCCACAGACGGCACGTTTAGTAAGACTCGGCCACAACGATCTCTACCCATTCCTTTTTGTTTTTTTATTTTTTTCGAGTAATTGTCTGATGGCGCAGGGCGAGGTGGAGTCTGAGAGGCAGCCAGCGATGATAGCGATCTAACTCAGCGCCGTCGCTCTGACGAGACGCCCGACTCGACCTGAAGTCGCTCGCCACATCTGCTCACCTCAGCATTTACACAAGCGAAACACACTTCCTGCCCGTGGGTGCTTTTCAGAAAAGTGCCAGCTTCTCAGTTAACTTCAGTTTAATCTTTAATTGATGACATTCCAAAACTTGTTGGTAGCTAAAGCAGTAAGAGGAAACAGGGTTAAAGTAGCTAACGTTGGGGGGGAGTTGCTGAAGCAGAGCACACCGTGCCCCACCAACGAAATGTGACCCATCCGTGAAGGGGTAGTGGGCAGATTTCTGGCAGCGCTCTGGCAGCAGTGCTTGGGGACTCATCTTGCTCATAAGTCCAGGACTTGAATCAGTGACCTTCTGACCACTTCTCTAACCATTATGCTACCAACTGCTCCAAAACGTTTGCTGGTTTTGAGTAAGGGTCCGTTTACACGTATACTGTATACACCTATTTCCTCCTCAAATTACTGTTGACACAACACTGCTATAAATGTTTTTGCACTGCTGCCACTATTTGCACAATATTGAACCTTGAATGTATAAATACACTGGATATAGAACCTTTTTATACTGTTTCTAACCCCTGCACATCCAGTGTAAAAGAGTAAAAGTCAATTCCACATTGTAGGTAATACTGCACCCAAGCTGTCTCTCTATCTACCTCTACTTCTAATTCTAGTTCTAGTTTAAAGTTATATTTAATATTCCATGTCTAGCGTAAAATGTATATTTTGTATTTTATTTATTATTGTTTATTCCATGTGCCTTAATTTTTCTTTGTTCCCTTTTTCCTACCGCACTATTAAAACTGGAGCCACGTCGTCTCGTCTCTCTATGTATCTGTACAGTATACAGCAGAGATGACAATAAAGTTTACTTTGACTTTGGTTATTATTTATAAACGTGCATGTCCTTGACATGAATTCCTATTTCACTACTGAAAAACTACTTTTAAAATATAGATTTTTTCAAAACATTTCCAGATGATTTGAGCATCTTTATGAATAATGAATTTAATGCAAATATTAAATTCTTAAATTAAATGCTTAGTTTGAGTGGTAGTGCCTTGGACAGAGGCAGTTGAAAACCCCTGAATTATATCCTGACATTGCTTGGTGATTTTTTAGCTACGACATAAAAATTCAAGTTAAAATGAACATTCCGGTAGTAACTACGGCTGCACGATCTGCATGCAATGTGAAGTCATGTAGAAAATTTGACAGGTTGCATCGTGAGGTCGTACTGGACAGAATCAGTCAGTCAGTCATTATCTGAACCGCTTAATCCCAACTGGGGTCGCGGGAGAAGCGGAGCCTATCCTGGGAACTTGCGGGCACAGGTGGGGAACAACCCTGAGCAGGCATCAACACATCGCAGGGCACACACACTCACACACAATCACACACACATTATAGAGGCCAATTTCAGAGTCACCAGTTAACCTATACTGCACACCTTTGGACTGTGGGAGGAAACCGGAGCACCCAGAGGAAACCCATGCGAACACGGGGAGAGCATGCAAACTCCACACAGAGAGGCCCTACGGCCGTCCCCGGGGCTCAAACCCTAGGACCTTCGTGCTGTGAGGCGGCAGCGCTAACCACTGAATAGAAGCGTTGACCTAATAATTGTAAATAAATTGAATCGAATCGCATCGTGAGACCAGTGAAGACTCACACCTCTACATCCTATTTAGTAATATTCCTTTACTGATCTCCACAGATGGGGGAATATTACTTGTTACAGTAATGTAATAAAAACAACCGAACTCTAAAACAAATCAATTTAATAATGTGTACGCAATATGATGAAAAGAGAACAGAGCAAATAATGTTTATGACGTGCTGGTTAGCAAATCAATGCTTTGGTTTCGACTATCCACACATTTTCAACAAAAACTTTAAACTGTATTGATTAAACTGTGGTGACGCTTTTTGGGAAACTCTCAAAAAAAATGTTTAAGTACTTTACCAAAACCCCTCTTAATTCTGTTCATTATTCAATAAGATGCATTGCTTTTCAGAACCCGACACTGCTCGTTTGGTTATTCCGTCACCGGAGTTTTACAGGCAGGTGGTCTTTATATCGTAACACCATTTCATTCCCTCCCATTTTTTCTCCTTCTTTTCATTGACTTTTCTTCACGCTGAGTTCCCGTGGCGACGAGGAAAAATGTCATCCGCCGAAGCGTCGCTCCGGTAAGCCAGACGACAGCCCTCTTTAAACAATTACTTATGTGAAGTGGCTATTAGGGGGGTGTGTGTGTGTGTCGGGGAGGAAGTGTGTGTGTGTATAGTGCCTTGCTGACATATGGGGGACACCCCGGGGAATCGCCCCCAGACGCCTGACCTTTACTCCGGTTCCTGCCACAGAGCCCCCTGTGTTCAGGATGACACGTGACGATGGCGAGGCTTGTGTAATCCGTGTATAAATTTTTCATTGTTTTTTTTACACTAAGAAACAAAAACCACTAAAAAAAACGCTTCATCTCACCTGGCGCTTTTTTATTTGCTAATTAGCACTGTGTGGATAACATAAAAAAGGCTTCTCAAAACACACAAAATCAGCGTATCATTCATTCATTTACTTTTCAGATTAAAACCAAAACACACCAGTATTTTTTTAACCAATATTTGTAACACAAAACAAAAAAACACATAATGAGTTAAATAAAAAGTTGAAAACAGGAAAATTTGTGCTCATATTTATGTGATTGCATCAGATTCCACACATTGTAACATGTTTTATTATTATCTGATTGCGCCGCTAACCCTCATACATTTTTGCGCTAAAAATGCCGTCCGCACTGTAAAAGGTGCACGCTACAGCGATGTATGTTGCTCTCTTTCACACTGTCGATACGTGCACTCGTTTGCGGGTTCTGTCCATTTTTCCGGCTGTAAAAATTATTTTCAACTCTAAAACGTGCGGGCTGTAGTGGTGTAGTGTGGTTTATACTCGTTTTGGCAACGTGCACACGTTCGCGAATGACCGAATAATAAATGATACGATTCGTGTATTTAGAGGAGCTTCATTTCCACAGCGGCGCTTCACAACAGAGGCGCTTTCTATCTGCAGGCCAGACAGGTGAGATGAAGTGCGTTGCGAGCGTGGAAACACCTTTTCTTTCCTCAAAAAACACAAAGCCTCTGCAGATGACAGCTCTTATTTCTCACAGGAAGGAAAACGCCAGACTGCCAACGGCAACATTAACGAGCGGCTTCCGAGCGTCACTGTAATGTTTTCCGAGCTACTGTTTCTTTGAATTGCATTCCCCCTTTACTGTACGTTTCTCGGTTCACGCTGCAAAACCTAGGCTACATCAATCTCTCATTGGGCTCCAGTGATGAGATGAGTGATGAAGTAAAGAGCAAACAAGAACAGAGCCAGAACGAAGACGTGTGACTCGCCAGATAACCTGCATTGTCTTTCAGTAGAATGTAAATGTCAGGAGCACTTTGACAGAGGAGCCGGAGAAGACAGAAGAACGAGGTTCTGGCCGGCTTAAAGAGGTTAATGAGAGAATGCGACCAGATAAGAGTGGAAGAAAGAGTCTGGCAGGACGGAGTCCAAACGCAGAACCGAACGAAACGTTTCTTCAAATGGTACTAAAAAGTAAGCAGAGGAAAATAATTTAACCAATGTCTTTTAAAGTTACGTAAGTTTTAAAGTAACTACGCAGCAGCTTTAATACAGCAGTTTACTACACAACATTTATCCAGAGCGACTTCCATTCCTAATTACAGGGACAGTCTCCCTGGAGCAACTCGGTATTAAGGGTCTTGGTCAGGGGGCCAGTGGTGGTAGTGCTTGAGGCAGAGACAAGCATCCTACCCACTAGAGCACCACCACCACCACCACCACCACCCCAAACTTGAATGATTATTGAAAGTGAGTGATTATTTGTCATTGTGAACACAGCACAGCACACAGTGCACCACAACAAAATGGGACCTTTGGTACCTCAGTGGTACATTTACCAGGCTAGGGTTTCGAACCGGTGACCTTCCTAACCTTCACGGGGCAAGCTCCCTGACCGTTACACTACCAACTGCCCAGTTGACAGTAATTCTGCATTCCAGAAAGCTGGGATGTCGGACTTATTCCACTTGGTGCGACTGCAAAGCGCTCCAGGCGAACAAAGTGGAACATAAATAAAAAACATGGCCGACTGCGATAAGGTATACACGGAACGATTTGTGAACCTCCACGGCAAAACCAGTCGCTTGTTGCAACGGAGGTTTCTGAGAAAAATGACCGTTTATGTTGCGTGGGGTAAAATTTGGGATTTTTTGTTTTTAGTGTTTTGAAACAGTGGAAGGTCTATACTGTACTGTTGTGAAAAATTTCGCTGAAAAACACCCTTTCCATCCTAAAAACGTGACTTTCTTGAGGTGAGGAATTCAGTTCCAGCAGAATGTTAAAAGTTTCTGTTTTGACCGCTCTACTTCAATATTTACGGTAAATCCACTGGTTGACTAGTGAAGATATTTCTTCGGAATCCATCTCCGTCTCCTGAGTTCAGTTAACCTAACGCAGGTAGGCTATCCGTGTGGCTGTGAATGCAGCGTAGGCTACCGTAAATACAAACGTAGCCGCGACCGCACCAAGCGTCTGTGAGTGCTACGGCGATAGTCAACTTCATATTTTCTTCAATTTTCAAATTTCAACTTCAATTTTGAAAATTTGCGACAAGCGACTGGTTTTGCCGTGGAGGGTGACATTTTATTCAATTAATGGAAACATCAAAATAATGTTAGTGCATAAGCATCAAATGAGAAACTCATTCATTTATTCATTCATTCATTATTCGAACCACTGAATCCCAACTGGGGTCACTAACCACTGAGTAACCAAAAAAAAACAACAACATGCGCTGTACTGTAGTTTTCAACAGTATTACTGCAGTAAATTACATATTTTGGACACGGAAATATTGCAGTGCAGTGTAGCCTACTTTAAAGAACTGCAGTTTTCCTCTCACACAACTGACCTTCTGACGTATGAAAATAACAAAAGCTAACGACAGGAGCATAACAGCGTACCTAGCCTAATCTTTTTGTCTGCGTCTTTTTGGGTGCTGCCATTGTTCTGTGACGTCCGGATGCTGCAACCCATGAAGTCAGGGTAGATCGATTTGCCCCACTTCCCTAGTACGACCTTCTACTTCGAGTGGCAGTCAGTGCACTTTTCCTAGTCAGCGGTCTGAAATTGTTCTGGAACGCAGGGTAAGAACAAGGGTAAGAACAAACCGTGGGTGGGCTTTAACCACCAGCCTTTTGGTTAACAGCTGAACGAGCTAAGCATTTGCACCACAATGATGCCTTAAAGGTGCAACTACAAGCTACAGAGAAATAGTTGCTACAGTACTACAGTACTTCCAAACTATTTCACGTATTTCTATATTCTCCAACTCTATCTCACAGCTGTCAAGTGTGTGCTGTGAATGCCAATTCAACACCAATCAGAAACGCCTGGTATTTGTAAATACTCGTCTTGTAAAATGAGAAAAACGTTGTTGTTTTTCTTTGGAAACAATGTAGACACTAAAACATGCGATGGCGTTACAATGCACAAATTTTACATGGTAAGAGTTAATAACAGCTGGAAGGTCACCGGTTTGATTCCTGGTCTGGTAAAGGTACCGCTGAGGTACCATCTCCGAGCACTGATCTCCAGGTGTTGCCAAAAATGCTGCCCACTGCTGTGCTGTGTTCACAATGACAGATAATCACTTGCCTAAATTCAGTGGCTTCATCTTTTATTTCAAGTTGGAGCAAAGTCTGTTGATTTGTTTGTGGGTTCATTTTTGCTCATTAAAGTTGCAATTTGAAACCTCACACTCACATCCCGCTTCCATCCTTCCGCTCTGACGTCCCCATGATAATTAGCTGCTTTACAGTCTTTTGGGAGCGTCTCCCTTTAAAGCGCAGTGATGTTAAATTAACTGAGGGGAAGCTAAAAATGGCTCCAGTTCCAAAAATTTCTTCCGATTTCATCACTTGCAATATCGTATGCTCTAAGTTCACATTATCATAGGAAGAGGAAATCCACAATTTTGAGGATATTTGAGGTATTAGTATCTGATATTAGCACTAATATCTTACAGCTACAGGAGAGGCCTAGCTGTGTTTACTTTCCTACATTTCTACATGGTCTGTATAAGCATTACACCAAGTGATGAATTAAAAAGCGTCAATGAGTCTGATGTCGCTGCACTTAAAGGATTACGCGGGAAGTGGTGGTAATATGTCAGAGTTGTGGGAGACGGGGGGAGGTTTGCATTTTGCCAGACAGTTCTCATGAGAAACGAGGCTCAGGCTGAGATTATTTTTCCAGTCTTCTCATGCTATGGTTTCCTGCCGTAAGTTATTACACAATATTTGCGTTTGAAGATCATTAATTAAACATATCGCGTGACACGCTGGCCGATGTTAAGTCACAACCTAAATTCTCTCAAAATATTTGTGTGATTTTAATAACTCGTGTTAATAAAACTTACGTCGATGTGAAATGATAAATTCCCTCGCCAGACTTCAGGTCAAACAAATTATGGCCTGTGTATATTTGAAAGGGAATTAAGGCGCTTGTTGATATTAGCGAGGCAGATGCTGGGTTGCCGTGCCAACAGATCCGCTCGTGTTCCGTTTCGGAGCTCCTCTGTGTATTCACCGAGGCAAATGCCCAGACAAAAGCTGACATTAGGATTCTAACAGCTGTGGACTGACACAGTGTAATGTTGTGATGCTGTAGAAATGTAACTCTGTAGCATGAAAGTGTAACATTTTCAGTTGCACTGCAGAACTTCAGCACTGTAACACTGTAACACTGTGACATTTTATTTGCGTAACACTCCTGAAATAAAACTGTAACTCTATGTAAAAGCTAGTTACTAATAAAAAATTCGAAATTCAAGGTCCTTTATTTGTGAGTAATTTAATTGAGTGATAATTTTCATTGTGAACACAGCACAGCACACAGTGCACCACAACAAAATGTGGCCTCTGCACACTGTGGGGTGAGTGATTATTTGTCATTGTGAACACACCACAGCACAGCACACAGTGCACTACAACCAAATGTGACCTCTGCATTTGACCCATCCGTGAAGGAGCAGCGGGCAGCTAACAAGGCAGCGCCCAGGGAGCAGTGCCTGGGGACGGTGCCTTGCTCATGAGTACCTCAGTGGTAACTTTACCGGCTGGATTCAAACCTGCGACCTCCTGATCACAGGGCGAATGCCCTACCGTTACGCCACCAACTGCGAGGGTGTGCGAGGACGAGGCTTCAGCATTAAAGCTTAACGCTAACCCTAACTAACCGAAAATTGAAAATCTCACTCATGCCAACTGACCAAAGTTAGCAACCTTGCTACAGCACTATACTATTTTACCTCAATAACACCGTAATCCTCTAGGACTGTAACATTCGAGCACTGTAACTAATGTAACAGAATTTTGTGCGTGAACGTATAACGAGAAATTTTACATTTTACAAGATAATAAAGACCCCCCCATACAGGCAATGTAAGTTTTTTGTTGCCATATATGTCTGGTTGAGCTAAAACATTTGGTATTTGCACTAAGATTAGGAGTGTTTTACTGTCTTGTAATTTTTGCTGACGTCATTCTTAAAAAAGAAAGATTAGGCTAAATAGCAATGGAAAAATGGTGTTGTTCTCAGAGAACAGTGAATCCTTTAAATATTTCTGTTTGTTAAGTGTTAAGTAAAAATAGCAGCAGAATTATTTTCTGTAACATCTAATATTTTGCGACTTCCTCCTTGTGGAAGTAACTCCCCACACTGAAGTCATACGTCGTATGTTGAATTTCACCAGCTTCCTAGCAGCACCCGAGCGCAGTGAAAACATTAACATTTTAGCGTTATATTACTGCAACTCTGCACCGACTGCATTAATGAAGCATTGCGACACAGTTCGAAATTCTAACAGCCCTGACGCAAGGACGGAAGATGTGTGCGTCAGCCTCGTTCACGCTCGCAGTGCGTGCCGGACAGAAACGAGCCTTTCAACACATTAACAATGCCAGCTTCCTCTGTCTGCATCCACACGGGCACTCCGGCGTCAATTAGTCATGATGGCTCTAATGTGCCGCTGCGGCATGTACCTCCTTTTCTCCAGTCCAGTATTTTATTCTAAGTGAACAACACCGGCCACTCAAGGTTTAACACGTTTAAAAAGTGTTTAATGGAATGCAACAAACATCAACAGTACTGGTGTCACTAGACACATTTAACCGTGGCACTTGTAAAATGGTGCTGCAGTAAAATCTAATGCTCGTTTCAAGAATCATTTACTGATATGGCAGCACATTACTTTAGATTTAACAATATCAAAGTGCAGGTAGAGAATTGAGTAACATAATGTCAGGTCCACCGGCGTGTCGTAGAGGCAGCAGACCCAAACACTTGACATCTTAGACTCAAATACTTTATTAAGTAAAAACTAAGCGCAGCACGACGGCCCAAAACACTCTTCAAAGTCGAAGTCAGAGTAAACTTTATTGTCATCTGAAATATGTACGTATACATAGAGAGAAGAGACGACGTGGCTGCAGGATTTACTGTTTAAACAGATAAGGCAAATAAGTAAAAAGTATATAAAAAATATAAATACTACATAAGATATATATATACACACTGCCCTCCAAAAGTGTGGAAACGCCCCTGGCAAAGTGGGGTTTTGGACGATATCAGCATAAATCCTCATCATTTTTTGGTGCAAATACATTAAAGTAACTTGACATTATCTTTGGATGCCAGCAATAATCATTTTTATTTTGATTACATAATAATGGCAATATATCCATGTCAAGGTCAGACATGCCCCTTTGCCAGCTGTGATGTCTGGTTACTGGTTTAAACTTGGCCCAGGTTTTTAAAAGATGTTTGGGTCAGCACACCTTCATAGCTTCAACAAGTGATTGGTTCATTGACAGCTCGGACGCCCAGATTATCCAGAGCTGTAATAGCTGCTAATGGTGGATATTTTGATGAATCCAAAATTTAAGTATTTTCTAAGTATAAACTGTTTAATAAACTGTTTATGTAATAAAATATGTATCCAGAGCAAGTTTCATTTCCGCATTTCAGGGACAGTCTCCCTGAAGCAACTTGGGATTAAGGGTCTTGCTCAGGTACCCAATGATGTTAGCGCTGTAGCTAGGATTCAAACCCACAACTTCTTGCTTCATGGGTGAGTGTCCTAATCACTAGACCACTACCTCATATTATTATGCGGGTGGTCATGGCGTTATAGCTGCTCTCTGTACTGCATGTCTAGCAATGCCCCTGCCATGCTCTGTTGCAGTTTGAAGCCCCACTTTTGGGCTGGACACTGTGAAAATTTCCAGAAGTTTGAACTTCTCTTAACCAAAAGCACGGATTTTGGGATGATGGAATGAATTCCCCTCTATAAGGAGGTGAGGGATTGAGGTTCAGGGCTGACATAGAGCAAAGCAAATAGAGGAGACATGAGAACTTTTAAACACAATCGCTCTCATTGTACCTCCTCCCGTTAGACGAGCCGTCTCTGATTCACCGTCTCCCTAACACCTCCATCCTAAAGGTTTTGGCAGGAGATCTATAGCACGAAAAAGAGAGAGAGGAATACGGTCTACAAGCCTCCCCTCGTTCTCTATCTCGTCTTAACGAAAGAAGAGGAGAAACAGATGAGGATCTTCTCAAGTCTCACCTCATCCACACCACAGAGCCCATCCATCACTTCTGACGCCTCAAATCCACCTCGCTCTAAAACGCAACTTAAGGGGTCACTCGGAGAGAGAAACACTCCGTCTCATGAAGCACTCCAACGCCGTCACACCGGCTACTCCTCCATCAATGTCTGCGGGAAGACGAACCTACCTCTTTAATCTTCCCTTTTAGCGTTTTTCCAAATCCTTGCGAAAAATTAACCCCGGAGGTTCTTGGAACACGAACGTCCACGGTTGTCTGCATATCTCAGATGTTAAAAAACGAGAAAAGTCGAGCTCCGATTTCAGGCCACACAGCAGAACCGCTCGGAACCTTCCTGCAGGACAGTATTTAAAGGTTGAACGGAGCCAAAAGTTTAATTTATTCCCCATTGCACTATTAAATGCATAACTTTGTACTTATAAGCCATAATTTCAGGGTCAATGAGCATGGCATACTGAACTCTGCTGCTTTATAATGAAACAAATCATAGAGTAGCTAAAAGAAATGAGCTCTATTTGCAGAAAAAATTAAAGAATGTCTAAAGAAAACAGTATTTTTAATATTTGTTCAAATAAATGCCTAATACTCCAGCTAGTTCAAATCGGAGACTGGAAACATTTATATTTTAACATTTATCAGACACTCTGTATTTACTAACTAGACGGGAAATTCCTGAAGAAATTGTGTGATTGCTGTATGCTGAAAAAAGGTGAAATGCTAAAGGTTATTTATAGTTGTTTCTGCTGTTTATAGTTGACCTAACCGTTAAACCATGAGCTGTAGAATTGAAGTTAATATGAAGAATGGCTGGAATTAAAGGTTAAATAGGGGAATAGTTTCTGATAAATGCTGCTAATGAGTAATAACCCAGAGCACCATGCATGCTCCGCACCACTAGGGGGTGCACATGTTCGGTTATTCCACAAAACGGGTTGCAGTTGGGCTATTGACAAGAAACACAATATCCATACGTGTGTCTCTACGACAAAAACTGTTGAAGGAATTTAATTCCCAAAAGCTTGAAAGACGAAGATAAAGTAGAAGGGCAATTCCTGAAGAGGTTATGTTACTTCTGTGTACTAACACTTTGGAAATAATAAAAGGGTGAAAAGGGAGAAATGATAAAGGCTGATCTGGTTGTTAAACTATGAACTGCTGAATTAATGTCTAGTGTCAGGAACAGACTAACCTCAAGAAAAGTAATAGCACAGTTCTACTCAATGGAGAATCCCCCTTGTGGCCAAAATAGGGAATGACAACCTTAGTGGGAGCGAAAATGGAAAACGGCTATTTTTCAACCTGAAAAACAAACTCTTCAATAAGCTGAACATTTTATGCCATGAATGATGTCTCTTCTACAGCTGTGGGAGGTGTTTAGTGCCCCAAACGTGGAAGACAGAAGGAAGGAAGGAAGGAAGAAGTGGCTGCTGGTCCCCCCCAAAATAAAAATAAAATCAGGATTGAGCCAGACTCAAATCTACATCTAGCATCCAGGGTCATTCAAACTAAAAAAGGATTCTACCATATCGCACACATCTCCCACCCCCTTATCTGTCAACTGAATTTCACACTGACTCTAAAATCCTACTTTTGTCTTGTAAAGCTTTACATGGCTTTGCACCGCAGATTGTGAGTGTCGCCATTTAAAACTACAACCAGCCTCATCCACGTTGATCTCAAGGGACCAGTTCTGGTATAATTAATACCACAAATAAAGAAGAGCACATAAAGCACCACAATCATGGAATAATCTTCAGGAAGTGAGAAACAGTCTCTGTTTTAAAGTCGAGGCTTAAACACGTAGCATTTGGTGCAGTTTTTTGGAAAGTAATACCTTTATGTTTTTATGTAACAACACAAAGTGACCAATATTTTTAACCAGCACTCCGTAAACATGTAGCTACAATACCATGTTAAACCCCAACATTTTTGGGAGGAAAGCATCATTGATGACGTGATGGACCAGCCGTGCTGACGACTTTGGTGATTTAATTTAATAATTATTTGTCATTGTGAGCAGCAGTGCTTGAGGATTGAGTACCTCAGAGGTACCAACTGCCAAACTGTAACTCTATCAACTGGCCATTTATGATTTATCTGCTCATATCTAGCAAAAGAGAGTATTCTTAGTAACGTGTAATTTCATATAACAGATCGTTCTTGTTCATAAATTGACATTTTATTGTTCACTGTTAACGTTATAATGTATTATCAATATGGAAATATTGCTGTTTGTGGTAACTGACACTTCACAAGCAATTGTAGCTACGTTTTACGTGTGGTGGGTAATATAATAATCATGTTCTTGTAGATTTAAGTCTGAATACATCAGTAAAACAATCACGTTCACATTCTTCAAAGTTAGGGACAAGTTGCCAGAGGTTCATTTAGACTCACAATGTATTTTGATTTCTGTATATTCAGGATTATATTATGACAATAAGGAAATATGAAGTTACACATTTTTAACTACCACACCAAGTCTGCACAATTCTCAGGCTCGTTCCTGTTTCTTTCTCTGGTTTGGATTATCCTTTTCTTCTTTGTTATTTTGCCTTCTTCCAATTTTTGGCTTTTCATTTTCAACACTTTCTCATATTTATACCATTGAATCATGGACTGCTAATCCACACTTAACCTCAACCCTAAACGTGACCGTTTCTACCATCTCACACTTGGTTTGTGCGAGTGTTTTTATTTTACAAAATGGTTTCTGTGGATTTCTAGTGCCACGCTTCTCTGTGTGTATAGAGTTAAACCAGTTCATTACAATCTGGTATGAACTCATAGGAAAGTCGTAAAAGATTTGTAATAAAACATTAACGAAATGCACCTGTAGATTCTGAAGCAGGAGCCGGGTTTTACACACACACACACACACACACACACACAGCAGTGCCATGCTGCTCTCAACAGGAAGCAGGCTGGAAATGTTTTACAGGCCAAAGGAAGTCGCAAAGCCTTTCGGTAGCTCGCATTCTTAAAAAGGGCAGCAGCAGGTTCAAGGTTCAAAGGTTAGAATGAGGAGCGAATCCACTGACCCTGAATGACCCTTGGAATCAGCGATGCCCTTACACACTCTCCCAACCCACACACACACACACACACACAAACATCTGGCCTTGATTGTAGCGGCTGTGGTGATCTCAGTGAATTCCTGCTCGGTTGTTTGTTGCTTCTGCATTAACCCTGCTCCTCCGGCTCCGCCCTCTGAACCATGATTGACGTCTTCAGGGTCTTGTTTGGAAAATCCAGACGCATCTAGAAGTTGTGTTTCACTCACAAGTAATGCAGCGATCAAGCTCTGTCACTCTGCAGTGTGGGTGTGTGTTTTAAGTCGGCTGTGAGCATCTGTCTGTCCTCCCAAGTTGGTGGCGTAACGATAAGGGAGTTCCCCGTGTGATCAGAAGGTCACCGGTTCGGATCCCGGGAGCGTTAAAGCAGTGGGTAGTTGATATGGGCAGCACCCGGAGAACAGTGCTTGGGGACGGTACCTTGCTCACGAGTACCTCAGTGGTACCTTTATCGGTCCGGGACTTGAAGTGATGACACTCCATTCATGAGACCACCTGCCTAACGTTACATTGTCAACTGTGTGTGTGTGTGTGAGGACTCTAACATGATTGTACACTGATAAAGTGGGGACGTGTGTCTTTATGGGGACATAAAACCTACAATTTTAATTTAAGCTGAATGTCTCTCTTTAAAATCTCAGTTGCCACAATGGTCATATACCTAAAAATGTGTGTGTGTGTGTGTCTGGTAAAAGGTTTCAGCAGTGGACAGAGGTTATGGGACCTTGAGACAGAGTTCAGCGCAATTCATCACACGTTTGATGTGCACTTACTCAGAGTTCACGGTGCCACACACACACACACACGCACAAGAACACACACACGTATGCATGTCCTCACATCAGTCTCCACACACATACATGTTCACTTTCCACACACACATCCATGTTTCACTCTACACACACACACACACACACACACACACCCTCAGTTCAGTCTCCTACACTTTATTCTCACACACACTTTTTCACTTCACTCTCCACACACACTTCCACACTTCATTCTTCACACACCGCTACACTTTATTCTCACTTACACTTTTACAATTCACTCTCCACACACACTTCCACACTTCACTCTCCACACACACACACATGCTTCACTCCCTGCACACACTTCTGTGCTTCACTCTCCACACACACCACCACATGCAAACGAGGCCTGGTCCTGCTGAATAATTGAGGCCGGAGATGCAGCTTCAAAGTGCCGGAGCAGATGTCTTCCATCTTCAGGGAGCTAATCTTGAAGGAATCGATAAATAACGCAAGATTGTGGAAATGCAGATGGATGTGGTGAGGAAGAGAGGGACGAGTGAAGAAGCCGATTGATTCCTGGGAAAACGTGCACAAATCCACGTCTTAAACAAGAAGAAAGAGAGGAGCAGAGAAAAACGATCTCATAATCAGAAAGGCTTTCATTTTTGCGTTTCTGTTTAAATATTTTATTTTTATAAATAATTTTTAAAACATCTCGATGTCAGAAAGTAAATATATACGTTTTATTTTCATTTCACAAATACAGGTTTGCATTCATCGTTCCTTCCTCTAACCACAGCAACAGCAACATATTAGGCCACTACCGGCTGCAACGGCTTCACAAGTTGATGCTTACTAGAAGCAAGAAATCATTGAGAATTAATTGGGGCCATTTCACACTTGGCCATGTCCACGGCAGTTGGCTCTGAGAACTTGTGGCTTCTTCCACTTTTTTGGCCACTAATGCTCAAGGTTGCTGAAGTTATTTTTAATAAAAACTTTCATATCATTATGTTTAAAAGATGTTCAAGTATTAGCAAATGATTAAGAAACGCTCAAATGTCTAATGATACGGTGCGACGGCGTCTTTGAAGACGGGTGAAAGCGGAAAGAGAAAATAGGCAATTAGCTGGAGCTCCTTTTCAGTGCCAGTGACTCAGCAAACCACGGCTGAATTCTCATTAAAGTGAGCCGGAGAGGAAGAGCGGCAGTAAAGGAGAAGAAGGAAAAAGAAGAAGAAGAAGAGGGAGGGAGAGAGAAAGCTGCGGGCGGCAACGATTCTCCCCGAGCTCGATCTATACAAGCCGGTTGTGGACAGATCGGCGTTAACGAGCTTCAAACGCTTACAAAGGCCAATTAAGAGTCAGATATGTCTAAATAGATCTGCGAGAAAAAAAAGTCATCGGATGAAACAGTAACGCTGACGTCAGGAACCGAGAAAAAACAATGATTGTAGTTCATTGGTTTGAGAACGCAAAAGGATTTCAGAGTTGCTAATCCCCGACTGACAATGTGGAGAAGTAGCTACAGTACCTAAAAATGGCGACGCCAGTAACTTAACTAATTTTTTTCAGTAGCTTACTGTTAGCAAAGCTGCTTTTAAAACACTGTAACTTTTTCAGTAACTAACTCTAGGGGCTGGTATCTTACTCATGGATTAAGCCTCGTCTTGAAATAAGTAGTATCAATGGAGATTTACCATTCAAATTCAAAGTTAGTCTAGGACTAGGCTTAATCCACGCCTGGGAAATTCATCCTATATGTGGCAAAATGGTGCATCATTACAAAATAGAAAAAAAGATGTCAACTAGTTGGTGTTTCTAGCAGAGGTGGCATCTGATAGGCTAGAATCAATGTTGGGAGTAACACGACAAAAGTTATAGTAATGTATTACTTTTTGCTTAATTTATTTTTATTTCTAACCTTAGAAATTTAGAGCTGTTCTGTTTATTTTATAAATAAAACACCAACAATGTGAGACCCTTGGCACAAGAGAAAAAATTGGTGAGTAAAATAGCTATTTCCTACAGACCGTATAGCTACAGCACATCGCCCTCCACTGGATGTAGAATGAACTGCAGTAAACTACATTTTAGCATTTTAGAATGCCCAGTCCTACTGCCGCAGTTATTTTGGTGAAAGTCACTCAGAAGTAATGCAGGAGTTGTGTAACGCATTACAATTCAGAGACAGTAACATTGTAATGTAAACAATGTTACAACAACAGTAACTAGTAATGTATAATGTACTACATTTTGGATGTAACCAACACTGGCTATCATGCTTCCGTGCATCACAGTGCACTCTTGGCAGCTGCCAGATGGAGTTAGAGGATGGAGTCCACGTCAGCAAAATAGAAGCAAGAATCTGTGGCCACATTCATCAAAATGAGTCTGAAAGGTGAAAGGACTTACACTTTTGAGTGTAACTTATGCAGGCTAATATCAAAACACTGTTTACTAGAGGTGCACGAATCAGATAATCTCACAATTCGATTCAGAATCTTGGGCTCACGATTCGATTCAAAATTGATTCACGATTCATAAGCAATTCAATATATAGATATATTTGTTTCCAGACTGCTGTTTTGAGTTACTTTTACCACTTGACTGGGGCAGATCAACAAAAAACACAATGAATCAAACGTAGTTTACTAAATGTGATGCATATACACGCATACTGACCGCATTTCTGGGCAGACTGCATCATAAAGTAAACTAGTGGACATTGAATAATATGCAGCGATACTGAACTGACAGAGAAAGAATCGTGATTCAAGTGGATTCGATTTTTTTTTGCACAACCCTACTGTTTAACCTTATTGTTATTTGACATTACATTGTTAAAAATATAAATTTTCATATCACTTTTAACCTCAGGTTTCATATATGTGAGAGAGAGAGAGAGACAAGCAAAACAAGACCAAAGAAGGTGTGTGTGAAGCATGTGTGTGATTTGTTTGTTGGTTACCTTGGTTACTGAGGTTGAGGTTAAGGTTAGGGCTAGAAAAGGACCTCACAAAGAGAGCAAGGCATATATATGTTTGTTTGTGTATGTGTGTGTGTGTGTGTGTGTGTGTGTGTGTGTGTGTGTGTTTGTGTGTTGGTCAGGTCACACAGCAGCCAATAAACGATGTTCTGCACTGGAACATGGCAGCAACAAACCTCCGACCCTCTAAACCTCCTTCATTTATTAAGCAGTGGACGTGTTCCATCAATGACCCAGCGCGGCAACATCCATTATGTGTGAATTCGACAGAATTATAAAAGCTCAATAGCCTATAAATTTATAATGGCAGTAAACAGTCCACACTGTGAATGGCGCAGTAAACGGTAAAATGCCATAAACGGCTCTGCAGACAGTAAATCTCTCCCCATGACCCAAGAGAACAGTTATGAGGACGAGAGGATTGAGGACGGAAAAAAAAAGAGGAGATGGAAAAAGGAGTGTTGATGTAGCGGACGATTTGTGCATCGAAGGTGTAACTATTTATCGTAGTTCAAAGCTGAGGGCTGTCAACATTTCGATTTGAAAACCCGAAATTTACGCTGCACGCTTCAGAAAGTGGCACCCAGTTTTTATTTCTTTTATTTCTTGAATTTATGGAGAGTTGCACGATCAATAATGCTAATGTGGCTAACAGTGCATGAAAGTGAATGGGGATCTTGTAGCCGGAGTTGTGCATGGGTGGTTTTCCTCCTTTTAGTAGTTGAGCTCATTTATTGTTACAAATTGCAAACGGAGCAAATCTTTGGCCAGCATTTTTACTTTCCAACCTGGATTTTCCACCACTGCTAACAATTATTAATATTCAGGGAATAATAAAGCACTTAGGCTGTGTGTGGGAGAGAGTCTCCTCGGTAACACATCACACCTCCCAGAGAGCACGAAAACTCGGAAGAAAACCGGCGTCTGCTCGAAGCAGTCATCAGGGTTTAGAAAAAACACACAAAGAACTCATCAGCTCCCACTAAAGCCAGTACAGGGTCCAGAACGGGTGTTATTACCATCAACGTTGGGCTAGTTTTAGACGATAGCTTTTCAAGCTACAAGCTACTTATAATTAAAATTAATTAAGCTACAGCAAAGTTACTGTTTTAATAAAGTACTAACCACATCTAGGCCAGAGATTCTAACTTTTGTCTTCATTTTACCTCCGACTCCGTCTCACAGTCGCCAACAGCATGCCGCGGTGCAATGAATGTGTCATCGGACGTTTACAATTCAATTGGATTTTATTTATATAGCGCTCTTAACAACAGTCATTGTCACAAAGCACTTTACATATAATTGACCCAAACCCCCAACAAGCCAGCCTGAGGCGACAGTGGCAAGGAAAACTCCCTCTAGTAGGAGGAAACCTTGAGAGCAACGCAGACTCGGGAGGGGATCTAGAAAGAGAGATAGAAAGAGATAGAGGGAGAGGGAGAGGGAGAAGGAGAAGAAAGAGAGAAAGAGGAGCGAGAAGGTGAGAAAGAGAGAGACAAAGAAAAAGGGTTGTAGGGGAGAGAAGACAAGGAAGAAGGGAGGTGGAAAGACAGAGAGAGAGAGATAAAGAGAAAGAGAGAATCAGACAGATAAACAGCTTTGTGTAACGGTCTCTGTAGACGTGTGTGTGATGTGGGGAGTGTATTGAGGCTGCTCTCCTGCAGCAGCTGGTTATAGTGATTATATCGTGCGTTTATAACCCGCACTGTTGTTGAAGTTTGTTGTTTAAGACGAGTCCGGACTTCACCCTGCTCTCCACAACCAAACATGACCATTATTTTCAGCTGTGAGCTCATAATTACACTCACTACATTAATTAGTAACAGACAGAAGCTCCTCCGGAATCTGGCCGTGGACTCTCTCTAACCTTCCTCTCAGAGGAACACCAACCACGTATGGGATGGGGTTACCATGGAAACACCCAATGTACAGAAGCTCGGCTGAGACGAGACGAGAGGAGGGTGGGGAGAGAGTGGGGATGATGGAAAAAAAAGAAGGAAAGGGGGAGAATGGAAGAAAGAAACAGAGAGAGAGAGAGAGAAAGAAAGAAAGAAAGAAAGCGAGAGATGGAATAGGTGAGAAAGAAAAAGATAGAGAGGGAGAGAGAGAAAAAGAGAAGGAGAAGAAGACAGGAAGTGAGGGGGAGACTGAAAAAGTGAGAGAAGATGATGGAGAAAGAATGAAAAAGGGAGAAAAAGAGCAAGAAATAGAGAGAGAAGGAGAGCAAGAAATAGATAATAAGAGAGGGAGAAAGAACGAGGGAGAGAAAGACAGGAAGGGCGAGAGGGGGAGACTGAAAAGGGGAGAAAAGATGATGGAGAAAGAAGAGAGGAAAAGAGCGAGAAAGAGGGAAAGAAAGAGTGAGAGAGATGGAGGAAGAGAGGAGAGAAAGAGAGAAGGAGAGGGTGTGAGGGGGGAGCGTGACAGAAGGTTAGAGGATAATGGAGAAAGAGGGAATGAGGGCGATGGAGAAAAAAAGAAAGGAAGACAGGGAGAGAGATAAAAAAGAGAGGAAGAAACAGCGAGAGGTGAGAGAGACCAAAACATCAAGAAAGAGAGAGGGAGCGAGAGAGGGGGAGATGAAAAGAGAAAGAGAGAGAGAGAAATGGAGAGAGAAAGGAAGGGAGAGAGAAAGATAGGATGAGAGAGAGTAAGAGAAAGAGCGTCGGGAGAAAGAGAAAAAGGATAGAGAGGTGAGAGAGAGGGGAAGAGATCGAGCGAGAAAGGAAAAAGAAAAAGTCAAAGAAAGGAAAAGAGAGAATGAGACAAAGAGGGAGAGAGAGAGAGAGAATAAAAGGGGGGTTGAGAGAGAGAGTGGGAGAAAGTATGATGGAGAAAGAAAGGAAAAGAGGTAGAGGTATATACAATATATATATAGCAGGACAGAGGAAGAGAGAGAAAGAGAGGGATGAAGAGAGATTGAGAGGTTTGTCTTCTTTCCTGAGTTTAGATGTGCGCAGGTTCTTTCGTGCTGAAGCTGGTTTGATGTGCTTCTCTGTTTGAAGTGGAACTCTTGTATTTTTCATGTCTTTATTGAGTAATAAGCTGAACTATTTCAAGGAGGAAACAGAGAAAAACAGGTTCACACGGCAGAAAATAAAAAGCTGCACAGCACGGGACGTGGATAAATTACACCACATGAAAATAACTCTAAAATTACTGCAGATGCCAGGAAGCAAGAATCCACACACACACCTACACACACACACACCTACACATCCTGTTTACTATCTTTATGAGGAACTTCCACTGACTCCCATAATGACTAATAATCATACCACAGCCACACCGAACCCCAGCCTTACCCAACGGAAATCTTTACGCTCTTTTAGCGCTTCTTGGAAAAAGCATTTTTTCATAACGAGTGCTCGAGTCGAGAACAACTAGACTTCTTTTAGGTTTCACCTCTCCTTTGAAGACTTCTTCAGTTCTAAAAACTGATGTGGAGTCAGTCACTAGTATGGAAAAAGCCTTTTGGATGAGATGTGGCATTTTAAGAACCTAAGGTTATGTCCACACGACAACAATTGTTGAATTTTTCTTTTACGGGTTCAAAAGGTTCTGCGTCTATACATGTATTGTTTCAAGAAATACCCGCATCCAGATGGAAGCGGGAAAACTGGGTTAAAACGGTGTAATACATATGTGACCCTCCACAGCAAAACCAGTCGCTTGTCGCAACGGAGGTTTCCGAGAAAAACGACCGTT
>JAVGVS010000056.1:1816153-1957846 GCA_032718565.1 Distichodus sexfasciatus | reverse complement strand
TGTATTAAAACACTAAAATGAAAACTTTCTTGCCTTTTCAAAAACGTCCGCCACAGACGGAGTGGGTGTGCTCGAAGGGTCTTGCCTCTTCTGTGCTTCATACTCTGCATGGCGATCGGGATGTTTTGATTTTATATGATAAATTAATCCCGACGTTGAGAAAGTCTTTGTGGATGCACCCCCTCTAAAATTTTGGCATTGCACGTTTTACAAACAACTTTCCGTGTGTCTTTCTTAGATATATTGAAATGCGCCCACACGGCAGACATGTTGACTCTAAACCCTGTTTTACACTGGATGCGTGTCCGCTGCGGTGCGACTGCGCTGCATTTCCATTCCGTCCGAGGCCGTCCGCCAATTCGCACTGGACGCGTTTGTGGCCTGTATCTGATCCGGCGCGCTGCTGGTTTGCGAGGTCACATGATCACGGGAGAACTGTAAAAGATCGCACGGGATAACGCGACAACGACCGTGGGTAAACCAACGTCGTTTGTTTTGCTGATTTCTGCGCACTACAAACATTATTAGTAGGCTTCCTAGTTCATTTTGTCCTTGTTGTTGCTCAACTGTAATTGTGTTTGTGTTTAGCATTGTGTTGCATTGCTGTGTTTAATGTTGTGTTTGTCATACTTTCTTGTGTTGTAACCTCCAGACAACAATTAATGCATTTAAAGTCCATTTTTGAATTACATGGATTCAAGATTTTTGAGGTTTTTTTTTTTTTTTGCTGTTTACAATTTCATGTTTCTCCACCTCCAAAATTAACTTTTCGTCGTCCATGATGTTGTGAAGGGATCGTCTGGAGTTGGCGCATGCGCTCTGTGTTGCGTTCTTGATCCGTATCCGTCAAAAATAGACTTGATGCGCATCTCAACAGACTGCCGGATATGTGACGGAACAGAGACATAGCGGAGACGCAATGCAGCGGATCTGATGTAAACAGATGCATTGACTTTATTGGCGGCGATTAGCTGTGGCTGCCGTGTCGGAGATGCGCCTCCAGTGGACACCCATCCAGTGTAAAACAGGGTAATCCAATCTTGCACGTGCAGGTTGCGGTTGTTGCTTGCGTCATACCTGTTTCGGTCGCGTAAAAAAAAAAATCGGCCGAAAATGCATTTTTTGGCCTTTTTCGGCCGAAATTTTTCGGTGGCCAAATATTCGGTGCATCCCTACTGTCTGTCTGTCTATCTATCTATCTATCTATCTATATATCTATATATCTATATATCTATCTGTTTTATATTTGTCTGTCTGTCTGTCTGTCTGTCCCTCTCTCTATCTATCTCTGTCTATTTTATATTTATCTATCTATCTATCTATCTGTCTGTCTGTCTGTCTGTCTGTCTATTTTATGTCTGTCTGTTTTCTACCTATCTATCGATCTATCTCTGTTTTTCTATCTATCTATCTATCTATCTATCTATCTATCTATCTATCTATCTTTATACTGTATCTGTCTGTGTGTGTGTGCGTGCGCGTGCAGGGTGTCTCTGTGTGTGTCAGTGTTGAACATCATATGAACATCACTTGTAGTAACGCGGTGTGGAAGTGAAGTTACCACGTTGCCAGTAACAGCTGATCACAATTACATGAATCATTAATCACTGGTAACTGCATAAACATGCAACATAGTGTTTGTTGCACCATGTGGAGCAGTGATACATCAGAGCGCAGCTACACCATGTGTGTTGGATAATCACAGTCTAACGAAACGTGCTGTAATGACGGATGACATGTCAGTGTCATGTGATTAATATGTGGTCTGGTTGTGTTGTGTTCATTCTGACTTCAGCAAGTGTTTGTGTTGTGCAGTTTAGCCCGTCCTGTTTAGCGGCAGTGCAGTGATTAATTGAACACATTGTGTAGTGATTTATCACAGCACATTAATATTTGGAGGTGAAGTGATTAATCACAGTAAAACTTTAGGTTGATTAATTGAAAATTAATCAGAACAGACATTCAGAACCTCTTGTCAGCGTGCTCTTGCCGGTATTGGTTATTTTGATTATTTTTGAAATGTTCAAATTGACGGCATTTAGCAGCTGCTCTTATTCAGGTACAGTCTCCCTGAGGGCAACTTGTGGTTAAGGGTCTTGCTCAGGGACCCAGTGGTGGTGCAGAAGGTAGGATTTGAACGCACGATCTCTTGCTCATGAGGCGAGCCTCCTAACCACTGGACCACCATCACCTCACGTCAGCGCGTTTATAAAATATTATTTCTATACTTTCCCCAGTGTGTATTCATGTACTACATATGTGTATTGTTACATCCAGTCTACTATTATGTGTGTGTGATTTCTTCAGTTATTATTCATTCATTCATTATCTGAACCGCGTATTCCCAACAGAGGACCGGAGCCTATCCCGGGAACTTGCGGGCGCAGGCGGGGAACAACCCTGGGCAGGCGCCAACACACCGCAGGGCGCACACACAAACACACACGCAAACTCCACACAGAAAGGCCTGTCGGACGTCCCCGGGACTCGAACCCAGGACCTTCTTGCTGTGAGGCGACAGCGCTAACCACTGCGCCACCATGCCGCCCCTTCAGTTATTACAAAATAATTTTAAAAAATCTTTGAACTCTTTCATTAGAAATAAATTCCCAGCATTAATAGTTTACATGTTCACAGTACAACATTTGTCACTAAACTATGCTGGCAAAATACAGCAGAAAACTCCAAAATGTTCAATTTATCGTGTTAAGCGCAGTGTTGGGAGTAACGCATTACAAAAGAAACACAAAAACGGTAACATATTATTTTTTGTTGTAATGCAGTAAGCCATTAATAATACATTATAATACTTGTTAAATATTTCAGTAATGCGTGTTAGAAACCAATTTTTAACCCAAAATTTAGTGCCATTTTGTTTTTAGGAAAACATCACCAGCACCACAAAGCCTTTGGCACAAGAGAAAAATTATGTGAGTGAAATAGCTGTTTCCTACACACCAGTACACCAATACAGTCATTATGCTACAGCACATCGCCCTCCACTCGATGTAGAATGAACTGCAGTAAACTACATTGTAGCATTTCACAATGGCAAGTCGTACTTCCGCAGGTATTTTGGTGAAAGTAACTCGGAAGTAATGCAGGAGTCATGTAACACATGGCAATTCAGAGACAGTAATATTGTAATGTAAACAATTATTTTGGAATAACAGTTACTAGTAATTAATAATGTAGTACATTTTGGAAGTGATCTGAAGTGATATCATCCAGCTCTAAAAGTAGCACTGCATAATGCAGCTCACACTGATAAAGCTTTGTTTGACAAATCTTGAATAAATATGATAAATTCAAGCCTTTTACAATGTTCTATTTAAGGCTGAATTGAGAGAAGTGCCGTGTTCCGTGTTATGAAAAATAAAAATAGTTACAGCAAAGGTCTAACTAAAATCTCTACCTGTGCTCGCTGTGGTTCAAACCTCTTTCCTCCAGCTTGATGAAATCAGAATGCATCTTGTTCTCTCCCGTCCTGACACAGCGTTTTATATTTTGCCACAGGTAAACGTGACCTCTGAAATTTTAACACACAGCACAACAGAGGGTTCAGTTGACCACAACTTTTTTGCTTTGTTTTTGTTATTTTTTTTCCACTGGTCACTGTGGCCTCATCCTCCCGGTGTTCCCTCTGTGTTTTCATACCGCACATGCAGCGTTCCGAGATGCGTATCGCGTAGGCGAGTCAGCCTGGTACCGAAAAACACACGTCTCTAACTACTTTTCACTCGCTGAACTCTCAACCTGCGTTGATATGGAATTTCCCACATCCGAGTGCGGTCGTGTCGGGGTTTTTCTTTTTGAATCTGAGAAAGTGGATCGGGCCGACGCGTCTCCCGAGGGCGCATGCTGATGAGGTCGGGTTTTCCTGCTGTTCCTCTCGACCCGACACTCGGCTTCCTCCGGGAGTTTCACTAAACACTTCCTGAGAGGGTACTTTCTTTATCTCTCTCTCTCACTCCGCCTTTTCTCTCCTTTCACTGGGTCTCTCTCTCTCTGTCTTTCTCTCTCTCTCTTTACATTAGGCCTCTCTATCGTTTCACTAAGTCTCTCTTTCACTTTTTCATTCTCTCTCTTTTCATTTGGTTGTCTCTCTGTCTTTCTCTCCCTATATATATATCTCTCTCTGTACCTTTACACTAGGCTTCTCTTTCTCTTTATCCTTTCATTAGGTCTCTCTCTCTCTCCCCTTCTGTCTTTCCTTCTCCCTTCTTTAGGTCTCTTTCTCTTACCTTCTGTCAGTCTCTCTCCACCTCTGTCTCTTTTCTCTCCTTCTCTATCTTTTCTCCTTTACTCTGTCCCCTCCCTCTCTCTTTCTCTCTACTTTCTTTCGGTCTCTCTCTCTCTCGCGTTCTCTTTTCTTTGGGTCTGTAACGCTCTCTCCTCACTTTAGGTTGCTGCCTCTTTCGCTTTTCATCTCTCTCTCTCTCTCTCTCTCTCTCTCTCTTTTCACAAGGTCTCTTCGTCGCTCTTTCTCAGCTATTTCTCATTCTCTCTTCCTCTTGGTCTCTTCTTTTTTGGGTCACTCTTTCTCAACTCCTGCTCTTGGTGTGTATTTTTTTGGGGGTGCATTTTGTTCCATAATGGACATATGCAAGTCTTAAATGACAGGTCCCCCCCCCCACACACACACAAAAAAAAAACTTCCCTGTTTTATCCCAAAAATCTGCAACTCAACACTGCTGGGACCAACATGAGTTTGGACAAGGTGCTGACTTGGGGAAGGGGGAGAAAGGAAGTATAAGTAACCCGTTCTCTCAGGTGATTGCAAGAGGAACTGAAAAGGAAAAACCAGATCATCAGCAAAAGCAAGAAAGTGCAGAGGAAGGAAGTGGATAACGACCATCAGTCCTCCAAGAAAATAGATTTTTGGTTCCTTCAAAAGCGCTTGAACACCTTGTTTCTGAAGTAAATACTGCATGACCCACAAATAGAAATTCTCTCCGTATGAAAAATAGCATGTGCCGAAGGTGGTAGAAATAGAAAGATCACAACATAGATGGCTGTTAATGTGCTTAATTGTACGTTCTTCTTCAGCTAATTAATGTTAGCAAACTGAACAGGAGCAAAAAAAACTCATCAACGCATCATTTGCAGCAGTGTATTAAAATCATATTGTGGCAAGAATTTGCAGTGGTTGCTAACGTAAATCACTGATGTTGCATCAAACGCTCTTGATGCTCAAACATTTCTGCAGACGCATGTAACTGTATAAACTAGGGGTGTTGAAATTAATCTTATAATCGATGCATCGCGATGCAGACGCGGACGATTCTGCATCTGCACACACACCAAGACTGATGACCCAGAATTAAACTTTTGTAGTATCTGCATAATCATCCATTATGTGCTTTGTTGATCCTCTGATGGTATGTAAGGTTGATATACTTATTATATTAGTTTTAATCCATAAACAGCTTGCAGACGAGTGTCAGAATACTACACAGGTAAACTGCCAAAATGGTAACATACTATTGTAACATTTATGGTAGAGTTACAAAGGCGTTGGTTCTTTACCTTTTTCCAAATCTAACGTCTGTGTTTATGTTGAATTGGGGACAGACAAGGGAGCTTACATCTCACTGCTTGTATTTGTATTTGAAAACAATATGAAGTAATGCATAAAAATTGATGGGCTGCATCGTGATGCATCGAGATATCGAATCGAATCGAATCGCTGACGTGATAATCGTAATCGAATCGAATCGTGAAACCAGTGACAATTCACACCTCTAACACACACACACACACACAGGTTCTCTCTGTCTCTTACAAAAGCCTAGGTACACAACTGTCCTCACAATGCTACAACAATCTGACAAAGATCAGGAAAATTTGGGAGACACACACACACACACACACACACAATGATGTATACAGACATACATATACAGTACTACTCCTACACACACACACACGCACACACACAATATACACTAATACATTTACAGTACCATTGTATACAAACATGAATACTCTATACCGGAAATGCATGTACACTACTGCTACCACACACACACACTTTATACACTACTGCCTACTTATACGCTACGATACACACACTACATACTCTACTACTCACCTACACACACTACTACCTACTTATACACTACTATATACACCCACATACTATATACACTGCCCTCCAAAAGTGTGGAAACGCCCCTGGCAAAGTGGGGTTTTGGACGATATCATCATAAATCCTCATCATTTTTTGGTGCAAATACGTTACAGTAACTTGACATTATCTTTGGATACCAGCAATAATCATTTTTATTTTGATTACATAATAATGGCACTATGTACATGTCAAAGTCAGACATGCCCCTTTGCCAGCTGTGATGTCTGGTTACTGGTTTAAACTTGTTTCAGGTTTTTAAAAGATGTTTGGGTCAGCACACCTTAATAGCGTCAACAATCGATTGGTTCATTGACAGCTCGGACGCCCAGATTATGCAGAGCTGTAATAGCTGCTAATGGTGGATATTTTGATGAATCCAAAATTTAAGTATTTTCTATGTATAAACTAGTGTTAATTTCGTCAGACGAGACGAGACGAAATGTGTTTGTCAACGACCCTCTTTCCCACGACTAAGACGAGACGATGACGAGACTGCACCAATGTTCTAAAAATACTGACTAAGACTGTGTTAATGTGCCTTATTGTTTATGAATAAAAACGAGACTAAAAGGTTTTGCACGAAATAAAAATAAAACAAAAACTCCCTCCTCGTTTTCGTCTACACAAGAGACCACCAGACCTCCTATCATGCGTTTGTGCCAGCAGTTCGTCTACATTGTGTTCCTGCGCTCCTCCGGCCACAAAACTACATACAGCTATTTGTAACCAGAGGTTATTATTACATTTAATCAATATTTTAGCAGTGTGGAACACAATTCAACTGGAATGATAAAGAAAAATCATCTCCGAAATAAAAAATAAAAAAGACAAACGTTTTAACGAAAACTTGACTAAAATACCTTGAGTTTTCGTTTGACTAAAACTAGACTAAAATGTTGAGACTTTTAGTCGACTAAAACATAACGACTAACAAAAACTGATATGTGAATGACTAAATATGACTAAGACTAATAAGGAACTTTGACACAAGACTAAGACTAAGACTAAATAAAAAAATGGGCGACAAAATTAACACTAGTATAAACTGTTTAAAAAACTGTTTACATAATAAAATATGTTTTGGTAGTTTGTGTTGTCCCTTATCAGTGCAACATTATCACTAATTAAAAAGGATTTATGGCAATACTGTCCAAAACTACTATCTACCTATACACTAATACACACACACTAAATACACTACTGCCCACATATACAATACTATACACATACACACACAACCTATAAACATTACTGCCATACAGTACTATTACTACAACTACTAAAAGTATTTTTACACACACGGACACACACCTACTACTGCTACTTCTGCTGTACACATACACACACACACACATATATACACATATATTCCCGTGACCCTCCACGGGAAAACCAGTCGCTTGTCGCAAATTTTCAAAATTGAGTTATTATGTTTTCATGAATCATAAATCAAGCTTCAAAACGATACCTATATGGAATGAATCAGACGACATATGACTGAGATATCAACATTCAAAGGAGTCGGGTTTCTCCTGTCACGCCAAGTGAGAAACGGAGAAATCTGCCTTTGAAGTTGACTATCGACGTAGCACTCACAGACGCTTGGTGCGGTCGCGGCTACGTTTGTATTTATGGTAGCCTACGCTGCATTCACAGCCACACGGATAGCCTACCTGCGTTAGGTTAACTGAACTCGGGAGACGAAGATGGATTCTGGAGAAATATCTTCACGCTAGTCAACCAGTGGATTTAGCGTAAATATTGAAGTAGAGCGGTCAAAACAGAAACTTTTAACATTCTGCTGGAATTGAATTCCTCACCTCAAGAAAGTCACGTTTTTAGGATGGAAAGGGTAAGTTTTTCAGCCAAATTTATTCACAACAGTACAACAGTACAGTATAGACCTTCCACTGTTTCAAAACACTAAAAACAAAAAATCAAAAATTTTACCCCACGCAACATGAACGGTCGTTTTTCTCAGAAACCTCTGTTGCAACAAGCGACTGGTTTTGTTGGGAGGGTCACATATATATATAATGCTACATACAGCCCTACATGTACAATACAACAACTACACACTCTCTCATGTATAAGGATCCTCTTTTTTTGAAAAGTTTAATTGACAACTATCGTAAGCTTTTGCCCCAGTTTAGCTCTATATGTTTAATGATGCTAACTGGGTGGCTGTAGGCTTCTGTTATTGTGGATATAAGGCATATAGTAAAATGTAGTGCAGTTAGCGCGGAATATTCTTAGATGAGTGAAGCGTTTAAAAGAGAAGCTGATGTAAAACCCAGTCCATATGAAGTGCTGGTGACATGAAATGACAAACCTCCTTCCCCTTGTAGAGGCAAACTGTCTTTGACAACTATTTCAAATTGCCTCTGCAATTTAACAGGAAGCCGTCATTCTCCACTTCATAACGGAAACAGAAAGCAGCCGGACGGTTAACTTAACATACCTGACACGCGAGCGCAAACTAACTCGAACCGGGTCAGCGTATGAAAAGCAAGGAACTCAAGAAGAGGAAAAACGAGGTATTTGGAGAGAAATCAATAATCCAACATGGTCGTCGACACCAGCTCTAGTTTGGTTGGTGAGAGATTGCCTCTGTTGGTCCTTCCAGTTCGGGCATTTTTCGATTGTTGCAGGAGAACTTTGCTGGAATTTCTGTCTGTCAAACTGTGGTTTCCCTTTTTTTCTCCCCCTCCATCTGCAATTCCAATTGTTCCAGACCAGCCAAGCATATCTATTGCAACACCTGACAGGTCCATCCTACATTGTGAAAAAGAACTATGAAAGAAAAAGGAGAGAAGGAGGGAGGGGGGGAGAGAGAGAGAGAGAGAGAGATTGACGGCCAACATTCCTGCAGGTCTGGAGCTCATGTTTAATTCCGTCCTCAACCTTTTCCTCCTCCACAACCTCCACCTGCCAGACCCCGGAGTTTCCTCTCTGTCCATCAGCGAGAAGATTCGCCTGAGTGGAACGTTCCATTTCTCTTTTTTGGTTTTCTAAGAGCCACTCCGATGGATGGAGCTGACCCCTGCGACTCAGAGGGGAGTAATGAGACGCTAACAGTGATGTCAGCCTCAAGGTTGTCTCGTGGCGACGCGGTCTTCATAACCGGGGGCGATGGGATACAGACCGGGAGAGATAACAGATGCAACACAGATGCAAACCCGAGGTGAAGTAGGGTTCGGAAGAACTAAAGTTGGGAAAGAGGAGATGATTATTGGGGGAGTTTTGGGAGAATACTCCCTTACTTTGGAAAGGCAGAATGCTTTTGTTGGCAGAACACCAGAAAATGTCGTTACTGCATTCTCATTCTTATCTGTTTAGACAAATTCTGTATGGCTTGAGACATCTTCAATTTAAGTGAGTGAGTTATTTGTCATTGTGAACACATCACAACACTACGACGAAATGTGCCCTCTGCATTGACCCATCCATTAACGAGAAGTGGACAGCTTTTTGGCACCACCCATGGGCGGTACCATGTTCATGACTAGCTCACTGGTAGCGTTACTTGAACCGGGAATCAACTCCCTAACCGTTACGCTACCTAACTCCCCACACTCTGTGTTTTGTTTAATTTGCACCATATTTCTCAATCCCAAATCTATTTGTACCGTGGATGTAAAACTTTTCACGTTACGTCTAGGCACCAGCCAACAAGTAAACTGGTGCAATGGGTCGACATACTTGGCAATAAACTCAAATTTTCTCTTAAATATGCATGTTTTCCCAAGTTGCTATAGGGTCCACCAAACAGGAGCGGTCAAAACCTCACTTCCAGAGTGCTTTTGCGGCGCTTCTCTCAGCGCTTGTTGTTGCTAAGTTACGAAAAGCATCATCGGGCACTTCCGCAATCATTGCTATTTTATGTAAACATTATAATGTTTTCCCTTGAGATCAGTAGGTTAACGACAAGATTATATTTACAGTGGAGAGAAATCGCATCTTGGCATTAGGGTCAGCGTTTGAACTCGATACTCACATGTCTTCGAGACGTAGAGATTGGGTGCATGAGATAAACCGCGTAAGTAAACAGCTGGGAGAGTTCCACCGATTTATATGTCCCGCCCCTTCCTCAATTTTGATTGGCTAGCAAGAGGGAAGTGACAGTGACGAGCCCAGCGCTGTTCCACAAGTTGAACCAATTTCAACCTGAAGCGCTCTGAACACTGCGGTAAAGAATGTCTCCACCTGCATTTTTTTTTTGTGCTGAAGGTGCTTAGGGCTCTGAACCCTGAAGCTCATAGGATTTGTATTAAAAATAGGTGCTGCCAGCACAAAAAATGTGTTTGGTGGACACAGGCCCTTATCCATCCCACTTCTGACTACAGCGGGTGATGTAACAGTTGGAGAGTTGGCCCCATGATCGGAGGATCTCCCTCCGAGTCAAGTCCCTGACCAGGAAGGGTGCCACTGAGGTACTCATAAGGAAGGTCCCGTCCCCAAACACTGCTCCCCGGACAGACTGTGGGGCGTAACGTTTAGGGACTTGGCCCTGTGACTGGAAGGTTGCCGGTTCGAGTCCCAGACCAGTAAAAGTACCAGTGAGTACAGTACTCATGAGCAAGGTACCGTCCACAGGTGCCAGCAAAAAGCTGCCCACTGCTCCTTCACAGATGGGTCAAATGCAGAGGTGACATTTGGTTGCAGTGCATTTTTAAAAAAGTCTTAGCAACATTCTTGTAAGTGATGATGTACTTGGCAATTTCACTCGGATTCTGACTCTGAATATCACCCTCCTGTGGACAGAGTTGGAAAAGCAAAGAAGAGTTTTGCAGAATTATGCTCTCATGGGGGAATGGAGGACACACACCAAAAAACCTCCAGACTGAATAACACACTTCACAAGATAAGAGTTTACACAAGGTTCAGATGATAAAGAGGACACACAAATACACACACACACACAATGGAAGAGAGACCAGATAGGACATGATGACGGAAGGGGAGATAATGTCATACGCTGACCTTATAACACATCTCTCTCTCACCCACACGTACACACCGAGTTATCTAAGCAGATATCGTCTGTTTCTTGTCCTCCGTCCGGCGTCCCCTGAGGGATACGGTCAGCGACGCGGCTCTCATTCTTAACCATCAAACTCTATTTCATCCTAATCGCTCTCCTGTGTCCTCTCCTCGTCCGACACCGCCACTTCGGACAGATGACTTTCAGGAAACAGAGGTTAATGGGCTCTCTGTCTAAGCTTTTTTCTCTCTCATCCTTTCTCTCTGTCTCCTTCACACACGCAAAAACACACAGGGTTTGCTGAAGATAAAAGAGTAATTTATCACGTCAACTAATTGCATTGTTCATTTCTTGATCAATAATATATATTTGCTGTGTCCGGAACTGAAAGATGGACCATTATGAGGACACAACGAAAGAGAGAGAAACAGAGAGGGAGAGAAACTGATGGGGAGAAATGGATTGGAATATTGGCATATTCCTAGAGAGACGTAATTCTTGAGAGAGAGAGAGAGAGAGAGAGAGAGAGGGGCATAGTGTGTTTGTAAGAACAATTGAGATACTGATTGTGTTTAGAGAGAGGGGACGACAAAAAGAGAACGAGAAGGAAGAGAGAAATACTAAGAGAAATGCAGAGAAAGAAAATGAGAGACAGAGAGAGACTCAGGAAGAAAGAGAGAGAGACAGAGAAAAACAAGGGAAGCGAGAGGGGGAGAGAGAAAAAGAGAGAAAAAAGACGACAGAGAGAAAAGAGGAGAGACTCAGAGAGAAAGAGTCAAAAGGAAAATAGAGATGGGTGAACAGAGAGATGGACTCAGGAAGAGAGAGAGAGGGAGAGAGAGAGAGAGAGAGAGAGAGAGAGAGGGAGGTAGGGAGAGGGAGAGAAGGAGAGAGAGAGAGAGAGAGGGAGAGTGAAAGAGGGAGTGAGAGAGATAGAGAGAGAGAGAGGGAGGGTTTGTGGGAGTTGAGAATCCTTTTGAAGATGAAGGAGAGGAGGAATAAAGGAGGCAGTGAGAAAGGGAGAGAGGGAGAGAGAGAGAGAGAGAGGGAGGTAGGGAGAAAGAGAGAAGGAGAGAGAGAGAGGGAGAGTGAAAGGGAGAGAGGGAGAGAGAGAGAGTGTAAGATGCTGTTTTCCTTTTTCACTGTGCGATCTCACATTAATGTGTCGAGGCCAGAACCTCCATAAAAACCTTCACATTTTGTTATTTGTTTTGGCCAGTTTTTACCACTTCCTTCCTCTCGCTCTCCTTCGTTTTGGTTTGTTCGTACACGCTACGCGCCTTCCAGACGCTTTTTCCCTCCGCTCTGTCTATCTGTCTGTCTGTCTCTCTCTGAGCCGCTGGAGTCGCCCCGTGCGATAGGGGAGAGACGGAATGTGGCGTGCTGAAGGAGAAATGCGGGTTTAAAAATAACGGCGCCGGTAAACGAGAGCTCCACGCTACAATTAAACACAGTTTAAAGCCTGTGAAGTCTAAACAAGCCTCGGGAGAAAGGAGTTTTTTTATCAGTGCCATATTTGCTTCTGTTTAGAGCCGAGCTCACGGACCCTCACGCTAGTCCGGCGCAGCATTTTAATGATCCCGTCGAAAAACTGGGACAGCTAAAGGTCTGGTTTTTATGCACTAATTCTGATTAATCAAAAATATTTTCTGAATTCCTACCGTTTTGAGCAAAATCGAGTTTTAAAACATGCAAATCAACAGATATTTCAGATGAAAGTAATTGAAAATTGAAACATAAATACGTGTTCCAACAAGAAAACAACAAGACTTTATTTATTGGTATATGAATTTATAATTATAATAAACTTATAATAAATAACATTCATTAATTTTGTATTTTAATTACCAAAATTACAGCTTTAATCGCTGTTTAAATGAGATTGCAATCAACATAGATGTGTTAAATGCTTGTGAATTCTTGTCGGTTCAATAATATTTATTTCTGAGAACTTAAATTGTATTTGGATATTAATATATTATGTAAGTTGTTGGTTAAAAGTTTATGGGTAGCTAAAAAGAGCCGCTGCAATAAAAAAGATATTGATTTATTTTTTGTTGAGACAGTTGTTGAGATAGTCTAGCTTCTCCTTATTTGACAAAACTGTGTCTCTAAACGTACAAAAATAAATGACAAAAAGACTCTGTGCTGTAAACTGCAAGACGCAAGCACAGTGTATTCTTCTGTTGCTGTAAAAAATATGATCATACAAGCAGCAACTTGTTCACTCATCAGTGACTGGTTGGTTGGTATTGTCTGTCGTGGTGCTGCTTGACGTGCGTTAGTAAATGCAAGTAGAAAGCGGACGTCTAGCGTGTTAAAAATGTCTTATTTTACAACCTTTAATTTCATTAAGGCTTTGATCTACGGATGCAAGGTAACATCTAGAAGTTGAATTATTCACTACCGTCTTCCAGAGGCTGTTAGAGATCTTTAATGAAACCAGGCGCGGTAAAATCCATCAAAATCATTTTCCGAGCAGATCAACTCCCTATCTTTTCATTCTATGTTCCCTAGTTTATGTGAAGTGGGAGACACGTGTAAGTGCAGTAGCTGCTCATGACTTCAAAAGACTTGGCCTGGGTAAGTCGGACCCCCAGTTGAGAAGGTATAATTCGTGCTCTGTGTTACACTGATCATTATGAATTAAATTAGTTGCTTCAGAATACGGCAAGAAAAACATAAAAATAAAGTCTTTGCTCAAAAGGAAGAATGTACAGCTGTCCATTCAAATGAACACAATGCGTTTACAGTCTCCGTCTCCTTGACAGCAACATGGGGTTAAGGGTCTTGCTCAGGGACCCAATATTGAACAGACTCTAATTCTCCACTGCTGTTACAATATCTGCACTTACTAGATCAGACTTGCATGTTAGCTCAGACTTTATAAAAGATAGTGTTTTATTTCATAGACTGTACAGAATTTTTACAAATATTTAATCTCATTGACCTCTTACACATTCAGCACATTCACGTCCACTTTTTAGTGTAAAAAACAACTCCAAAACCATAACTGTAGGCTGAGTACCGCATCCTAATTGTCTTTCTTCCTACTTCTAGTTTAAAGTGTATATTTTATATTCTATTTACATATTTCATTCTATGTGCCTTATTTGTTCTTTGTTCCTCGTTCTTGTTGTTTGCACTGTAAAAACTGGAGCCACGTGGTCTCGTCTCTCTGTGTACAGTATATAGCAGAGATGACAAAGTTTACTTTGACTTTGAAATGCTGGAGGTAGGATTCGAACCCACAGCCTCTTGGTTTGTTGGCGAGTATCCTATTCAGCAGATCACCACCACCATGCAAAGTGATCAAATCCGTTTGTTAGTTCTCTGCTAATTGTATAGATATTTACATAAACGTATTATATAAAAATATTATTATTGCACGTTTTGATATGAACTTTTCAGGCCCCTGTTTTCATCGTACAATTCTGTCCATGACTCTCCACGTCATCAGTCCTAACCACATGGAAGCTGTAATTCGAACAGTAACACAATATAAGGTCGAGCAGCTCTTCCTGCAAACACCTAATAGAATCCAACTGAAGGCGGAACTGGCGCTGTTTGTTTTCTTATTGGACGTGACGCTGACCTCCAGATCTCCAAATTGGTCCCACCTTAGAACCAAAGAAGCCTCCATACTGGAGAAGCATGTGCATCTGTGAGATCCGGATCAAACCGCTTGGACCTGGAAACACATCACAGGCAGAGATCTGCCAAATTGGAACGCACAAATATTCCATCTCCGGTGCAAAGACAAAACTGTGGAAATTAACTTTGGGATTCGCTTTTTAAAAATCATGTTTGGAGGGACCTGTGACATTTGTGGGTTGACATTTTGATTTGCATATTGTTCAAACTGGTTATGCATTAGAGGAGTGGATTTAGAAAACTGAAACGAAGAAACGTAAACTTTCTGGTCAGAAGAAAGAGAAATTAATTAAAAAGTTCTTCAAATTTTATATTTATATTTATAAATCACAATGCAGCGTTCTCTCTCTCTGCAAATTATATGCACATATAACATTGAGATTTCTTAAATATTATTGGATATGATGCTGATCCCCCAAATTGGTGCCACCTTAAAATCATAGAAGCTTCAAGTAAAAATCTATAAAGGTGGAATGCACAAATATTAGATCTCCGGTGCAAAGACAAAACTGTGAAAATTAACTTAGGGATTTGTTTGCGTTTTTTTTTTTTCGTCGGGAGCCAAGAGGAAACTCGACGCTTTTTTTCAGACGGATCTGTGACTAATTACCGAAGATAGGCTCTGCAACACTGTTTTCTCAATTTACCTTAATGGAGAAAAGATGTTCCCTCCACCTCTTAAAAGGCAATAGAAAAATCGAGCCAAAAACATAAAAGACGGAGAGAAAGGAAGGTTTTGTAAACACGAAAACGCAGCCGGAGCCCTTGCGTGAAGCGCTCGGGGGACTGTGTTTTTACACCCCATAATTCCATTTGACAGAGAGGCCTGGCCCGAATTACCGCATAGCTGACCGTCTTCTAAAGAGGACCTCGGCTTAGGGAGAGCTTTTACAGAAGACTTCTCAGCGAATGCCACTCTACGGCCTGCATTTATTAGATTTACTCGCTCTCGCCATACGCCACATCTGGAATCGCACCTCCCTAAACGCAGAGCCCAAGAAAGTGAATGTCAGAGGCAGAAAGAGAGAGAGCGAGAGAGAGAAGCAAAAAAGCATTTATTCATGTTACTGCCACATTTGCCCACTTCTGACAGCTTTCTCAGCAGCGCCCATTTTCATGTTGAGTTTGAAACATGTCCTAAATGCAGTATCGATTGGCCTCCAGAGAATGATGTGGATAAATGTGAAGCAGCTTTCAACGTTTACACTGACCGGACACTTTATTAGGAACGTCTATCTTATATTTCTGAATAAACTGCTTTTTTTTTTTTTTAAGCTGTACGATTACAGGAATCCGTCTGTCGTCGTGCAAAATCTGGTTTCCATCCTCTTGTTGTTTGACTGCTGGTCTGTTTGTGAGCTCAGATGCTAATATTTAGGTTTCGTCTCATTCTCAAAACAGCAGTGACAGTGACATCAGTGGTGGACAACAGCACAACATGTAATTCATTCATTCATTATCTGAACCGCTTAATCCCAGAAACTACGGGAGCAGTGGTTAGTGCTGCCTCCTCACAGCAAGAACGTCCTGGGTTCGATCCCCGGGTCGGCCGTAGGGCCTTTTTGTATGGAGTTTGCATGATCTCCTCGGGTGCTCTGCTTTCCACCATCCGAAAGCATGCAATATAGCTTAATTGGAGACTCTGAATTTGTCCCGTAAGGTGTGGTTGTGTGAGTGTGTGTGCCCTGCGGTGTGTTGGCACTGGCCCAGGGTTGTTTCCCGCCTTGCGCCCGTAAATTCCTGGAAGTTGGGATTAGGCGGTTCGGATAATGAATGAATGAATGAATGAATATATAACGTGTAACGTCTGTTTTGACCCCAATTTTCTGTGGACTTTTTTGGAACCCTGCTCTCCCTGTGAAGGACCCCAAAGATAAATATTTATCTTTAAATTTTAACCGACATCAGTCAGACTAATTAAAGACACTCTATTAAAAGAGTGACATTAGCTTTCACCTAAAATAATCTGATTAACCAAAATGACCATAGGACATTAGAGTCACAATAAATTACTGCACAAAACCGACTGATCTTTAAGCAAATACTTTGCTACTTTAACTCAAGTGGAAGTATAAAGTGATTACTCCATTGACTGACTCGGATTTCTTCACTTTAAATCAAGTATATGCAGAATCAGGGAGTAGCTAATTGCAAGTAGCGTCACAACCACCTCACCTACTTTTTCCAGTAGCTTATCAGTAGCAAAGCTACTTTTAAAACACTCACTTCAAATGTAATTAACTTGACCCCTATTTTCGGCGTCATGCGGACCCCGGCTTTCCCTCTGAGGGTCCCCCGAAGATAAATACTTATCTTTCCACATCCTTCCCTAGCAAAACTTTGCGACTCTTCGCCAGCCTGAACTGCAGAGTGGGAGCTGCGCTAATTAAAGATAAGGCTGGAGAGAAAGTAGATAATCCCAGGTGGAGATGACACCGAAAGATAAGAGCACTAATCCCAAAACGCAGAACAGCTTAGAGAAAATGGAGAGACACCAGGCTCGGAGAGGGAATTCGGGACGGAGGGTCTCCCAGTGGGCCGCCGCAACACGACGCTGACCCTTGCAGAGGAAGGCCAAATTTATTTGAACAGTTTAGGATCTGTAAGCCTAAACCTAATTAGCCTCTTTGTACAGAATCTGAATGGGGCGGAGCTACAAAACCACTGCTTCATGACTATTTTTTTATGCGGTGCGTCTTGATTAGCCTCGAAAGTTCCGAAATGGAGAATAAAACATGATTTGGTATTACGTAGACTCAACAATTTAAGCAGTGTTTATAAAGCACTGAGGCAGCTTTTAAATTTTAGCGTTTCAAGTTACAACCTACATACTGTATAATTAACAGTGGCAAAGGAAGCCAAGCTACTCTTTAAATGTTGAAGTTAGAAGCTACAAAGAAAAAGAAAATAACTACTTCAGAATAATTTCATCCAAGAGTATTTATAATTTGTGCTTTAGGATAATCTTAAAGGATTAATACGATTGTGAATGATGCTGAAAGTAATATTATACTCAATATATATTTTTTAAATGTTATGTCAAACCACAGTTAGGTTTCAAAAATGTCTTCATTTTGAGGGTAGAAATTGTGAATTCAGTCAGAAAAACCTGGAATTTAATATGACATTTAATGTTTCTTTATAAAGATAAAAATAATAGTTTCTTTTGTAAAAATGTAGAATTTTGCAATGCTTTGTCTCAATTTGTACAAAGTATGTTACTGTAAAAGTTAGTGTTTAAAAAACGAATAAGCTACTGTAAAATGTGGTTAAGTTAGTAGTGTCAGAAATTATTGCTAGCCACTCACAACACGGAGCCGCGCAGCTTAAGCACATAATTAGTCTCAGAAATCTCAATGACAGAGATTTAAATACAATTTGTAACAACGTAGATAAAACAATCTAACAATTCAACTTGAAAATCTGCTTTCTCATAAAAATCTCCCAAAAGCCTGAGGAAATCAGGTATTTAAAGTTGACAGAGTTCACCAATCAGGTCAGATCACCAAGACCCTGTTTTTCTTGTCAGACTGAAGCTAGAGCACTAGACAAATCCCTGGATTCCACAGTGAGAGCCAGAACCAATCTGACCACTCCAAAAAGGTGGGGAAAGAAAGGGGCTTTCCAAAAATCAGCATTTTCTTTCTCTGACAAGCAAAGCTGAAAACAGTGTCTTGGTCGTGTGGACAGGTCTGGTACTCAAACCCTCGTCTGATGGAACTATTACGATTCCTGAGTGCTCTGGAGTTGTGAAGAAATACCCAAATGAGATGTAAATAGAAAATTTGATTATGTAATTCTTGTTTTGACTTATCTAAAAGCAAAATAAAATTGACAAGAATTTTGTACGTCACATAAGATTTGATAAGAACTTAATATCTGTTAAGATTTTGGTCTGGTTTAAAATGAATCTCTTAAAATGTAAGTGTAAACAGGACCTTATATTGCTGTAATCCTTGTCTTGGTTGTGTTATGGCAAAAAAGCTCTCTAAGCAAGATAAAAACAGATTTTACTCGTATCACATATAATTCAATATTAGAACTTTACATCTAGATGCTGTTTAGTGTTTGGTTTAAATTGATTTACTTTCTACAATCGTGGTGAAAAATAAGGGAGGGCAAGGCAGAAAGTTTCCAAAAATGTGTGTTTTGTTTCTTTGACAAACAAAGCTCAAAATGCGTCTTGAGAGCGTGTAAGGGTCTAGTTGTTTTATAACAAGGAAACCTCTCAAAGCAACTTAAAAACATAGATTTGACATATCAAATTTAATTGCAGCTGGTAGCGTAATGGTTTAAGGAATTGGCCCCTTGATTGGAGGGATCGCTGGTTCATGTTCCAGACCGGTAAAAGGTACCACTGAGGTACTGTCCCCAAACACTGCTCAGGGCTGCTGCCCACTGCTGCTTCACGGTGAAATGCAGAATTCACATTTGGTTTGTTGTGCACTGTTGTACTGTGCTGTGTTCACAACAAATAATCTCACTTAAATACAGCAGAAGGACTTTACATCCAGAATTGTAACGCTTTGTGTGAGTTCAGACCTGGACACATTTTGTTGTATTTTTTTGGAATTTTGGAACTCGCTGATTCATTGAGACGTACATCTGCTGGGGGCGTTTGGGAGACTTCAGTCCTATCGGGTTCACGTCCCACACTGTTTACAGGAAGAAAGAGCCAGTGATTCATTTTTGGGACTGTTAAAAGGAAACACACATGCATGAAAAAAGAAGAGAGGAATGCAAAACTCTTAGAGTCATAACTTTGTAGGGCTTTGTCGTGCGAAATGCCCCTTTCACGATCCGGTGAGAATGGTTTGATCCTTCGTACAGTTCTCATACAGACTCAGCAAAACCCAGCGACGGTTTGTCCTTAACATCCGATCGTGAAATCCCAGAATCCCTCACTAAACCGTCATCCAGTTCAAATGTTTCTTTAGGTGTCACATTTACACAGAAGGTACAGCAATTTATTTCTCACATTATTATTTTTTTTTTTTTTTACTTGGGACTACTATTTGTCAAAAAATATTTAGAAAATAAGAAAGTCTGGCTCTTTGGAAGCAACAAATGAAGAAATGAGGGGTGGCTTGAGAGTGTATATACTGAGGCCATGAGGTGCATTCCCCTTGCCACTGCATCACAGCACACTCTGGGCAGCTGCAAGGTGGAGTTGGAGCATGGAGTCCACCTAGTCAAGGATTAAAGCAAGAATTCAAGCTTCAATGTAGTTAGCTACTTCTTCTCTCTAGCTTTGACTGTACCTAGCTACTATATTAAAACTGTAGCTCGACTGTAGTTTTGCTACTTTTAACCATAAGTAGCCGATCGTTTGACAAGCTACGGCTTAAAAGAAGAACCTTCGTTTTAGACTCCACACCATCCATCAACAATATGCTTGTTACTCAAAAGCACATCTGGTCTCTGTCCTTCCCGAAGCCGTAAATTATGAGTCGGCGAAACTCACCGTGTCGTGAACGCTGACGTCTCCTCACTACCGATGCCTGAAATTCGGCCTTGTGTCACATCTGGCATAGCTTCGGGTTACCAGTTCCTGCAGCTGGACCTCAAGGACCGCAAGCAAACTGACCATAACACAGCTGGAGGGTCGGTCAGGACTGCAGGCGCTCATTTATTTTACCTCAGATTTTACATATAAAGCACTTAATGCGCTGCAGTGGGACGATGAATATTACATTTGGAAAATTCGGTATGAAGTGCACCAGGCTTGTCTGGGAAGAATTTAAGTCAAGTGGGTGCGATGCGCAGAAACATGAGCACATGCAGTTTTAAAGGGGCAGTGCGTTCAAGTTTGCTACTGTGGCTAACGATGAACAGTAGCTAATGGAGACTGCTCATGAGACTCCATTAGTTTTGAGCAGTGTCGGGGAGATGATTTTTAGCTTGCGTAAGTTACTCTCAAATGTTTTGTGTTTCATCTTTCAGAGCCTTAAATTGTAATAGATTCTTGCTTTCATTTTCACTAAGATGGACTCCATCCTCCAACTCCGACTTGCAGCTGCCAAGAGTTCACTGTGATTCCACTTTCATATCCCAATCAGAAACACGTGCTTGTTCAAAATATTAGTCTTTGTAACGAGAGAAAAATAATAGTATTTTCTGTAGCATTTTGCCACTCAATATCACTATTTGTTAAAAAGCTAGTTTTTCAAAGTAGCTTCACTACTGATAAGCTAAAATTTAGTAACAGTAATTTAAGTACTATTTTTCTACCTCTATTTCTAATTCTAGTTCTAGTTTAAAGTTATATTTAATATTCCATGTCTAGTTTAAAATGTATATTTTGTATTTTTTACTTTATTTATTATTGTTTATTCCATGTGCCTTAATTGTTCTTTGTTCCCTTTTTTCCTACTGCACTGTTAAAACTGGAGCCACGTCGTCTCATCTCTCTGTATATCTGTACAGTATATAGCAGAGATGACAATAAAGTTTACTTTGACTTTGAATTTGATTTAATATATTTTATATATATTTAAAAGCCATTGAGAGTCTGTTGGTACCTACACATTGTTTTCTATGTTCTGTTATATCAGCTGATAATTTAACATCAGGCATGGTCAAAAATCTGAGGTTAAAACTGTGTTCTTCAAATTGGTCCACGTTTTTCAAGGCTGGATTCCACATTTACAGAGACCTGGGTCTCACTTTTCGATGATGTGCTGTTCTGTATCTGAATGTTTTCCCTGGTGAAGAGTAATGGAGCTTTAAAGTGCTATTCACAGGAATACTGCCTTCCTGCAGGTGCTGTCTCACTTCGAGCACGACACCATTCAATGTTGCTTCAGTAAAATAATGCAAATGATCTTTTCAGTACCACAATCCCGATTTTATCCAAGTAATATTTTTCCAAGGCTTGGATTGCGATACGAAGGTTGTGCGCATTGGTGGAAAAACACAATGCGATTTCCTACAGTTTGGCTTATTCCTGACAATAAGAGCAGAGGCTCCATTGTACGGTATTTGTATAAACAGAGCCGACCCTTCCTGTGCAGATGAGGGACTGAGGATATGGTCTGATTGTTAAGGGATTTTTTGTTTTATTTTCATACGAGCCGCGGCTTGGCACATCTTTAATAGCATTCGGAAACGGTGCGGTGTGCGATTACAGGATGAGAACTCGGGGCTGCGTTGATAGACACACTGAGACACTCAACAAAATAAGAGCCGACGGAAAACAAAGAATAAAAAGTAAAACAGGTCTGTAAGGGCCAGCTTAACACAGCATCCAACTAAGACCAGCACCAAAAATGTGTTTTAGTCATTACCTGCTTTTTGGGGATTCATTTAAAATTCAAGATTCTTTGTTTGTCATATACATACTGATAAAAATACTGAAATATACCATAAATCATTCATACATTCATTAAACAGAAACTAATAGATTACAGAAAAATTACTGTCAAATTTCCAATTTATTTCAGGCAGCAGAGTTGCCAGCAGTTATCTGTATTTTTACAGCAAACATTCTGTATTTGAAATTTACATTACAACACTGTAATTACAATATACAGCAAATCACTGTAAAGATAATTAACAATATTTCATATGTATTCATTTTATAATCTAGTTTATAATGCAGCTTACATTTCACCTTCTCGGCTTTGTTTAGATATCTACATCTTTCAGCCTATTTCTGGCCAAACATGAGGATCTGCCAACATGTCTGGTATCAGTTTTGGCTGCAATCTTACAAATAGCTGCAATAGTCATGAAAGGGTTTTAGGTTTTACAGTATATTATTGTATTTGCAAGAAACACTATCATTCAAGTTTGCTGTAGATTTCTTTTAAAACGTACAACATTTTACAGTTAGTAAAGTACAGTCAAATACTGTGGAAGGGTGTCCTTATAGTAATTGTATAGAAAATAAAGAAATCTAAAGAAATATGTTCCTAAAATAGATATTTAAAGTATAACTACTAACTGTACGTGTCATAAGTTCCTTTTATATGACAACATTCTCGGCAATAAACTTCATTTTGATTCTGGTAATATTTATTTTATCAATAACCAGCAAAACCACCATCATGAACCATCTTACCATCTTCAAACTCTTTACTGGTCTACAGCCTGGTGTAATAAACGCTCAGGATGGAAAAACAAACTCTCCCCACCCCAGGTCATGTGGACACTGAAAAAAGGTTCAGTGCTGGCCATGGAGCTGTTTGTTGTGGAAGAGAATAATCTCTCAGGAAGAAAGCACCAGATAAACACATTCCAACAGCGCACTGAAGGAGCAGATACATTTCCACCGAGATGCCCCGTTAAACGCTATAAATTACATTAGGGAGATGATGTAGTCGCATGTGCGTTTTCAGATTTTTTGATATTTTTGTGAGGAACTGAGAGCCCTCTAAATAACTAAAAAATTTGTCTGATTGTGGTTTGTGAAGACTGGGCCTCGTGAGGAACTAAAAAATGTTTTTATAGGAGGTGTTGCAGGTTATGTTTCATGATTTATTTTCATTTTAAAAATGTAAAGGTTTGCTTTAGCTTAGGTTAAAATTAGGGTTAGGGTCAAATGTGTGGACAAATTACAAAATCTACACTTTATTTTTGTATTTAAATAAATGACAAAGGAGTTTTTTTTTTCTTTACTGTAGTTATGTGTAGGATTAGGCTTAACTACTATCATCATTATATCTTTGAAATTTATCCAAAAATATAGTGAAATAAACGAGCCCAAAATAGAGGTGTGAACCTTCACTGGACTCACAATTTGATTATGATTATCGTATCGACAATTCCATGCAATTCAATACCATATTTCCATGCACCATGATGCGTCACAATGTGTCCCATCAATTCTTTTTTTTACATTTTTTCACTTTGCACGCAGATTGGAAATGTAACCCAGATTGGGCAGCCATGGTTACTTTCGGAATGTGCCGGGAAAATCCCCAAGCAATGTCATTATGAAATAACCCTGGGGTTTACAACTGGCTCTGCCCCTATTACTTTTTAGATATTTGCATTAAATTCATTATTCATAAAGACGCCCAAATCATATGGAAATGTTAAAAAGTGACTTCAGCAGTAAAACTGGACTGCATGTCACAGACCACCTGCAATGCCGCCACAGCCCACCGGCTGAAAACCTAGATATGATCGATTATGGTCTGCCACTGCATCAATGCAGGATCCTCCACGTCTGCATTGTGATGCATCGATTATGTGATTAATTTTAACAGCCCTAGTCCAAATGTTGGTTAGTTGATTTGTTAGTTAGTAAGTATAGTGACATATACAGGGCCAAAAACTCAATTTACAATTACATTAAAATAAATAAAAAATTTTGAGTCATAGGTGTATTCTTGCATGCTTTTTTGTTTTTAAACCTTTTATGACTCAATGCAAAAGCCTTTCCATCTGCAGCTTTATTCACAATCCACATAGAAAATGTAAGAAACTGTTATTTAGTCAATTAATTCATGTTAGTTAGTACAGTCCAGTGTTTAGGCCAAAAAAATACAATTGTACAATTACATAAAATAACATTTTTATTTAAGTCATATGTGTTCTTGCATTTTTTTTAAAGCTATTCTGATCCAACACATGACTTTAGACTGAATGCAACAGAAGCAGCTTTACACCTAAAGCCTTTCCATCAGCAGCGCTATTCACAATCCAGATAGAAACAGCAACAAAACAACTGACCTACCACAGTAAAAATACCCTGTGTGGGCATGTGTGTGTGTGTGTGTGTGTGTACTCTGGCCTGCGGAGGAGAGCTGGGTTCTGAATACCATCTGCTCTCTACTCCAAACACACACACACCTGATTGTGCGAAATCCATTCGACCACACCAAGTTCTCTCTGTTTCAGCTGCCAGCACTGAACCACGGCTGTAAAGTTCAGGTTAAAGAAGTTAAAAACCTGTTCCAAGAATCATTTCAACCATCTGAATTCCACAACACAGTAGAAGAACTAAATATCTAGTTCAATTCAACAGGTAGAAGGAAAACATCACAGTAATTCTACTATTGGACTTTTACTAACTGCCACAAATCTTAAAAATCAGTTTCAGTATTTCAGATCCGTCACAGGTGCTGGTGCTGTAACAGCTACAGACCAGCTTGAAGTGACACGAACATTAAACTCTTAAATATTAAACATCATCTATTAGTTGATCAGTGATTTTTTTGACACCAATTACACAATCTTTGTTAACTAAGGCATTTTTCAGTCCTTCCAGGATTTCGCAGGTCTTTTTTGAGATTGCTGCTGCCTAAAATGTCCGATTTTGCAGCTTTACTAAAAGATTGTAATGAAAGTTGTGGTGTTTTTAGGATTTTTGTTGCAACAAAGTTGTGGGAACAAGTCAAAGTTGTGGAAATTAGTGAATTTGTCCCCATTTATAATGATTCTTTAAAAATGAATTAAAATGAAGGGAACAAAACCAATATTATTTTTATTAACCATTAATCATTTAGGTAAATATGAGGTGTTTTTATCACACTTAATCATTGGTCAAAAATTGCGTGAAAGTTGTGGTAATTGGTCAACATTGCACGGTAATAATTGGCTGAATTTGCATTAATAGTTGAGCTCCCAAAATAAAAATAAAAATACTGCAAAATAAAAAAGAGACTTGAGGCAGTTTAAAGTCTTCTTAAGGTGGTTTCTGATGAATGTGTGAACATGTATTGCTAACTTTGCTTTTTGGTCTGGCGGGTTACTAGACATGGCTGATGTTACAACTGACAGTAATAAATCTTAACAATCTGACTTAACAAATTGTAATTTTGTCTAAAGCAGTAAAAATAAGCAAAATATGGAACAGCAAACAAAAAAAGGGCTGATGACAGAGCACAAAACCTAAAAATTCAAGTCAAAAGCACTTTGAGCTTTGAAGTCTTGATTTGATCTGGAGGTGAAAGCACCTTCCGTTTACTAAAATGGAGCTGTAAGTGTGTGAGTGTGTGCATTGTCTACATGTGAAAACTCTCCGGGCTGGTTTCTTGTTCATGGATTAAACCTAGTCTTAGACTAAACTGTAGTACCAATGGAGATTTACCATTCACACTCAAAGCTAGTCTAGGACTAGGCTTAATCGTGGACTGGGAAATTGGGACACTAAGTTTACTAAACATGAAGCTGTAAGTGTGTGTGAGTGTGTGTGCAGTGTATCTAGGTAAATGACGTAACACAGACACCAGAAACACTCTTAAAGGAGTGAGTAGCAATGAAAGAAAGTCAACTGTATACTATTCTTCTTGTGCCATTGACTTTCATCAGCTTGCCCCATTGGCTTTAAACAGTGGGCTAAGACGGCCATGCTACTTGCCCCATTGCCTTTCATGCCTTTGTTAGCCACATTAGAATGATTTGAGCCAATATTCAGACAGTCCTGCTTCTTGCATCATTTACTTCTTTGAATAGAGTGTTCCTTTAAATAACAAGAAAGAGTCTGAACGGTTCTGGTGAATAATGTAGGGATTTGTTCTACTTTCATAAATCATACACATTTTGGGAGACTTGGGGGACTTTTATACCATTATTTCCCATAGTGCCCCAGCTTTGCAGGAAGAGGACTTGTGAAGGCTTCCTTCCTTCAGATGCTAAAATTCCTCCAAATCCTCCGGTCTTCTCATAACTGTACACTGGAAGGAGTTCACATGCTACTTGCCCCATTCGCTTTCATTTCATTATGTTCTGTTGAGCAAATATTCAGACAGTCCTGCTGCTTTCGTCACTGGGTTTCAACTGAATATTGGCTTAAATAACAAGAGAGACTCCAAAATGGTCTGGCTGAGAATCTAGGAGCTTGTTTTACTGTAGTAAATCATAAACCTTTTAGGAGATTAAGTTTTTGAGACATTTTGCCCCTAGCAAAGGTTCCTTTAAAGGATGCTAAAATTCCTCCAAATCCTCTGTAAATTGGAAGGAGTTGACATACTACTTGCCCCATTCGCATTCATTTATTTGTTAGCCACATTAGGTTCTGTTGAGCATATGTTGAGACGGTCTTGCTACTCACATCACTGGCTTTCAACATTGTTTTAAACCATTCTGCCTCCAGTTTTCCCGTTTCTCCAGCAAAGGCTCCCTTTAAGGATGCAACATTTACAGTAATTCCTCGAGTCTTCTCATGGCTGCAAATTGGAAGGAGTTCACATGCTACTTGCCCCATTCACTTTCATTTCTATTTGCCACATTTAGGTTCTGTTGAGCAAATTTTCTGACAGTCCTGCTGCTTGCATCATTTGCTTTCAACACTGATTTTAATGATGTATTCCCTTAAATAAGAAAAAGAACCTGAACAGTTCTGGGATTTGTTTTATTGTAATCAATCATAACCCTTTTGGTGTGATTTGGGGGGGAATTCCTTACAACATTTTGGCCCCACTGCCCCAGTCACCCAAGCAATGCAACATTTACTGCAGTTCCTCAAGTCTTCTCATGACTGCAAATTGAAAAGAATTCATGTGATACTTGCCCCATTGGCTTGCATTTTTGTTTGTTTTTTACAGTGGGTTCTTTTGAGCAAATATTCAGACAGTTTTCCTAGTCACATCACTGGCTTTCAACATTTAATTTTTCAATTGAATGTTTCTATAAATAACAAACGAGACCATGAAGAGTTCTGGTCAAGACTTGTTTTATCATAAACCTTTTTTGAGGAGATTTCGGGTGTTGTTTTAAACCATTTTGCCTTCAGTTCCCTAGTTGGTCCACTAAAGGCTTCCTTTAAGGATACAACATTTACTGCAATTCCTCCAGTTTTCTCATGGCTGCAAACTGGAAAGAGTTCACATGCTACTTGCCCCATTGGATTTCATTTCTTTGTTAGCCATATTAGGCTCTGTTGAGCAGATATTCTGGCATAGAATCTAGGTGCTTGTTTGTCTGTAATGAAGCATAAACCATTTTTGGAGATTTTTAGAACCCTTTTGCCCAGAGTGCTCCTGTTGTGTAGGAAGAGAGCAAGCAAGAGACTCCCTTTAAGGATGCTACAGTTCCTTTAATTCTTCCAGTCCTCTCAGTCTTGCGATGCAGACTGCAAATTTAGAAGATTTCACATGCCACTTGCCCCCAATGGCTTTCATATCTTTGTTAACCATATTAGGTTATTTGAGTGCATATTCTGGCATGGAATTTATGGTCACCAGTGTCACTTTTGGGAGATTTCAGGGAATTGTTTGACACCATTTGGGCCCAGTGCCCCAGCTGCTCCAGCAAAGGCTCCTCCAGACTTCTCATGGGTACAAATTGGAAAGATTTTACGTCACTTAATCCCTATTGGGGTTGTGGGGACCGGAGCCTATCCTTGGACTTTGGGGACGAGGCGGGTACCAACCCTGGACGGGCGCCAACATACACTGCAGGGTACACACACTCACACACTCACACTCTCAGTCATTCTTTATGGGGCAAATTTAGATTCGCCAATCAACCTATAGTGCATGGTTTTGAACTGTGGGAGAAAACCGGAGCACCCGGAGAAAACCCACACAAACACAAGGAGAACACCCAAACTCCACACAAAAAGGCCCTACAGCTGCCCCGGGGATCAAACCCAAGACCTTCTCGCTGTGAGGCGGCAGCGCTAACCACTGAACCGCCATGCCACCCCGAATTGGATTTCATCTCTTTGTTAAACACATCATGGTTTTTTTAAACAAATATTTTGGCAAAGAATGTAGGTTCTAGTTTTACCGAAAAGAATCGTAAACCTGTTTTGGGAGATTTTTAGAGATTCTTTAGACTGTTTCGCCCCCATTGCCCCAGTAGTGCTTTAAAGATGCCACAATTCCTCCAATTTCATCAGTCTCCTCACAAGTGCAAGTTGGAAAGATTTCACATGAGCTAAGTGGTATAAAATTTAATGATCGAGGCTGTAGGTGATGTTGGCAGTCGTGTTTGGTCTAATGACTTCATTGCTGTGAAATTTCTACAAGTGTAATAATAACTACAAAGGCAGCATGAGATCGAGTTTCCCAGCGCCGCTACTGCACTGCACTGCACGGCACTGCTATCGACTGGAGATAGAGAGGCACTAATCCACCCATCCATCCTTCCCACCCAGACAGCAGGGTCGATCATCCTCCTCTCAGACTCTCAGCCACGGATGATGTGACATGAATTATGAACTTAAGTCCAAATGTCACACAGCAGTGTGTTTTGAGGGTCAGTGGGTGAATATTGCACTGGGTGCAGCACCATCTACTGGCAATAAAACTCCCCCAAGAACACAGTTGTATGCTCAAACTGAAGCCAGTGCATGTTCTGCATCCAAAATCTAACACACAGGTTTAAATTACACCAAAAACAGAGATGCTGGGTCTAAAAATGTGAGCTGGGGCTTTTTTTCAGGACCCTAAAATATTGCTGGGGCACAATTCGGAACATCACATATGACAACATGAAGGTGGTGTGAAAGAAAGTGAACACACCACAGCACAGCTCACATTGCACCACAACGAAATTTGACCCATCTGTGAAGCAACAGTGTGCAGCTATCATGGGTAGCGACCAGGTAGCAGGTGCTTGGGGATGGTACCTTAGCTTGAGGATTCGAATTGGCGACCCTTCAGGGCTAATGCCAACTGTCCTTAACTGAGACCACAACTCTGAGAATATTACTAATAAAACTTGTTTATTAATTAGTGTTTTAATAACTCAGAATCCCTTTAACTTACAGAAACCACACACATACCATCAGATTCACAATCACATTATATTCATTCCTCTCTATGGGAAATTATTTCTGAGTATTTCGTGCATAAAAACTGAAGTAAATGCGTAAAAAAGCATTAATTACATTATTTGTGATGTAAACACACACGTTAGCGCTTGCAACTCTAATATGGAACACCATCATGCACAAAAATGTAGTTCCAAAGGACCAAAAGCCCAAAAGCAGAGGGAAAAATGTGTCTAAATCGGTCAAAATTACCCAAAGTTTTCAATTGGTCAGAAAATATTTTTCCATTGTATAATGTTAAAGAGTAATCAATAGTGAAAAATAATTTTAGAAAAATGTATTATTTGTTATTAAATAATTTTGTTCTGTATTGTGATAGATACCAAATGAATAAAGTAGTGTTTCCTTCTGGCACTAACCTCATGTTTCTCTTCACAGTACATACCCATAGCATGTCTCTGCATAATCACAGCTCTGCGAGCCAATAAAACAGTGAGTTTGGTCTTGAGGAGTGTTCACTGTGGTTTGTTGAGTTTAACATATGATGTGATCAGTTTGTTTAACTGCTTCCAGTGAAGTGATTTCCTCATTATAGATATGTAAGAGAGAAATATTGAATAAACGTTTAATGTTGCTTAGGCTTTGCATGTTCCACTTATTTGTCATGTGGTGTAAGACGTACATTGGTCCAGTCTCGGTCTCGGTTTCATCTTGGCCTTTCAGAGTCTTGGTCTTGTCTCAGTCCCCCAAGTCTAGCGAGATGGAGTCCAACTTGGACAAGATGGAAGCAAGAATCCATGGCCATATTTATCTAGACTTTCTAATTCTAGATAAATATGGTAAAACGGACAGAAATTGCACATATGAGTGTACTTATCCAAGCTGAAAATCTAAAACTCTCTACCTCCAAAGTGTTGTTGAAACCTTATTAAGATTTGACATACTGTTAAAAATAAATAAAATAAAGGTTTTCGTATCATTCTTAACAGTCACTTTACTCTGTCAGTCTCCTGGGTAACAAAACTGGACCTGACCTCAACAAATTAACTCACAGTTTCCATGTTAAGTCTATAGACTACGCCACCTAACTGTTCTTCCTCAGCAGAGTGTTTCCACCTCCGATAAGCCTGCCAAAGAAACAGCGTTGGACAAGTAAATTGGAATCCTGCCAAAACATTGATTTTTTTTTCATATCTGAATGGGCTCAAATTAAGCATGGGACAATGCTGAAAGCCACAAAAGACTCAAAACAGACGTTAAAAAAGCAAACATTTATAGAGTTGTCATGATATGGAAATGAATGCATTGATTTGTTTCTGGTAGTGAATTAAGTAAACAGGGAACGGCTTTTCAATTACGTCAAAGTGCACCACTGCACACATTTTAAAACAAGCCACTGATGTCTTTATATTCAGACTGAGACGAATATTCAAATGGGTTGTTTTAGCACTGATAATAAAACACCGGTAGGTTGCGTCAGATGATAAATGTGTCTTCATCATTATTCACATCTCAGTGCAGGTAAAACGGGAAAGACTCAGGAAAAAGCTTTTTTATTACGCTTTAAACCCAGCAAAGAGAACCGAACTACGAGGACCTGGTTCCATCAATCCAGTTACAACATTGTAAACCTTGCCTTAATACTTCTACAAACTACATAAAGTCTTGACAAGCCTTCCAGATTAAAGGCCTCAGGACAATTCAGGCTACCAACATTTACTGCGTCTTTCAAACTGATAGGCCATTTGCCTGATTAATAACATTATCCCGCTTTAATCATGAGACTATGCAAACATTCTTAGCCAAAGATGACAGTGATAAATCTGACCACGGGAAGTTCAACTATGCTCAGCTAAGCCCTTAAGTCCCTCATTACAGTGAGGATGTAATGACTCGTGAATGAGCGATAGTGAAAAAGTCCTGGCCATTAACATTGTTCACCTGTTTCACACCATCGTAGAAATATAAATCCAACCATTCAATTTCACTTGCATAGTGCGTTTTCATAAATTCTAAAAATTACAAACGTAGGAAAGCGGTGAAAAGGAGAAGCTCATCCTTACGTATGGAAGCATGAGGTTAGTGTGACGTAGAGTAAAGGCTCATTTACGTGCCCTTTATGTATAAAAAAAAATTAAAGTGACTGTTTTAAACATTTCAAACAAAGCTGTTCACACGTCATTAACGCTGGCACCACTGTTAGGCAATACATACATACACAGCATATCCACTACATTTACAGGATTTAACAGACACTCTTATAAAAGCAAAAGTGAGTGATTGTCATTGTGAACACACCACATCTCAGCACAGTGCCTGGAAAGGGTACCTTGCTCATGAATACATCAGTGATGCCTTTACCGGTCTGAGATTCGAACCAGCGACCTTCCAAACACAAGGCGAACACCCTAACCATTACACCACCAACTGCAGAGCGGCTTCAAGCTTCCTAATTCCTAACTGGGTCTTGCTTACGGATGGTAGTGCTTGAGGTAGGACTCAAACCCATGACCTCTTGGTCCAGAGGCAGGTATCTTAACCGCTAGACCACCATCATGCCCAGAAAGTAAAGTCCAAAATATCTGACAACAACAAACGTGGCCACTTTTGGAGGAGAACAGGGCCAGCAGAAGGGGTAAAAGACAGACAAACCGCAAGACAGAAACAAGACGAGACTGGGGTGCTCTCCGGTGGCCGGCTGTAGAACTGTCCAAGGGAAGCCATAAGAGCTCTTCATCGTTTCTTTTTCGTGACTCGCTTAAACTACGTGCTACACTGCCCACATGATTTCCTGTGGTATTACTACTTTCTGTCCACTTAAACCTGCGCAATATATGAACAAAGAGTGTGAAAATGAATAAAGAATATAGAGGGCTCTGTCCATTCCATATCCGTCTTTAGCATCAAGCATGAACAACTCTTTATGGAGGATCTATTCTGAGCAGGTACAGTAAGAGCAGGAGGCCCGTTACACGCCCCCACGACCGCTCATCCTCCTACACGGTGACATTCTTCTTCCTCTTGTTCTTCCTCCCTCGTTCGGGCAGTTCCAGAGCGAGCGTTCATCGAGGTCGTGAGCCGTAAACGCTTCCTCGCGTCTGCCATCGCACCGACGGCTAATCCTGTACACTCATCCACAACCACAGAAATACAGAAATAAAACATCCGGCTCTTTCATGCTTTTCAGTGCCTCCGTCCTCTTTTAGTCCATTCTCTCCTATTGCTTCCCTTTTTAAACCTCGTTTCACTCTTCGCACAAGCCGTCCTCGTGCTGCTCTTTCACCTTCAACCTCTGCCAGCAGTCCGTCTTTTGCACTGCACTAATATGGAGACGCAGGTGAGATTTTCCATTTGTAGCCCTAGAATTAAAATGATTGCAGCTAAGCAAATAAACTAGTAATTAATGTTGGTAATTTTGTTACAGTAATTAGTTTGAGCCAAACAGACTGTTTTGAGGGTAAAGTGTGTTGCCGAATTCCATTCATACCTCATATCACTTAGGGCTGATTAATAGAGTGCTTTTAACGCTGCTGGTCATTTTCCTTAATTTGACAAATAATAGGCTGAAACAAAGAGATGTATTGACCCCAAAATTATAGGAAAGCCAGAGATTCGTCAGAGTTTTGTGGTTGTGCATGGACATTTATGAGTGAGTGATTACTATTTGTCATTCTGAACACAGCACAGCACACAGTGCACCACAACAAAATGTGATCTCCGCAAAGGAGCGGTGGGCAGCTTTGTCGCAGTGTCCCGGGGAGTAGTGCTTGGGGATGGGATCTTGCTCATGAGTACCTCAGTGGTACCTTTACTGGTCCGGAAACTTCAACCGGTGACCCTTCGATCGTGGGGCACAACTCCCAAACCATGATGTTAAATTATTTTTTTTTTTTTTAATTAATATAACTAAAATATTTGTTTAAGTTTAATGGGATTTACGTTGGGGTTACTTTTCCTGCATTATGAGCGTGTTTCTCACCTGAACTTATTTTAGGGACAAATTTCAGATTCTACACCTGCAGACTGGGGATGAACCTATGTACTTTCTGTTCAGTTTTGGTCTTTTGTATTAGAACAAAATTAATAAATTGAAAAGAACAGAAACGTTATGGTTGGCAGAGGGTTATTTAGCTAGTCATCATTATGTCCATGAAAAAAGTATGGTTTATATGCCGAGATCAGACCTGATAAATTGCATCTTCCAAATCTACAATGCAGCAGGACTGGCCTAAGGCCGTCTGTAAGCCATTTCCTGAATAACATGTTTTATATCAAAATATTATTTCATACACAGAGTTATTCATCGATTTGTATCTAGAAACAGACCTTTTTACCCAAAAGTTGTTTTTACTTTTCTCCTTCCCTTCCCTTTGTGGAAACATTTCTTCCTCTTTTGTCAGCTTCATGTTGCTGTAGATTTAACCCTTCACCTCCCGACCGGTGCACTAATACATTAAACAAACAGAGAGGATTTACTTCACCGGCTCACCGTTTTCGGAAGCAACACGAATTACATTCACGTCTCATGTAATTCCTCGGTGCTACATTCAAAGGACTCCGCTTTGGAAAAAACCCCCCTTCAGGCGATATTTCATTTCTTATAGCAACACAATCCATGCAGGCGGGGGAATAAAAAACCCTCTTTTAACCTTATTGGACGTGTGTTCTTCCGTCTTTGAAGCCGACTGGCTGTATGAAAATCAAATAATTTTCCTCCGGCTGTACTGGGGTCCCTGCGCTGATATTCCGTTCTGCCAAAGAACGCCAAGTCCGCGTTGTTCTCTCTCGGGCCTAATGTCTCGAACGCGGCCAATGGACCTGGTGTGGCCCAACGTGTTAACTTTTCACTCCCATTGTTCTTTTCTCGGACTGATCTGTGATTTTTCACCATAATGAGGACAGAAAGCCCTCAGGCGTTTTCCTGCTGTATAGCGATTAAAGTAATGCTGGAGCGGATCTGGAGATAAACGTACAGCACACTGATCTACATACAAATAGTCTCATACAAGTAGTTATTTACATATTTTACAGCATTTATCATAACAGTTCTTCAAGCTACTGAATGACAAGTTGGTCATTTTATAGATATTGTAGGTCATTGTATCACTGTAATGCTGTAATGCTGTTGTAGTTTCAAGAGCATTTAGAGAACCGCATTGACCACAGAGTCCATGTCTTGGTGCCATTACAGGATTTGTAATTTACCTTTCATTTAAAAGGGGAGACAGACAGTCTGTATTTACTATCACATAGTTGTTAGCAGTTTTAATCTGAAACACCGAATGAGCCTTTTAATCTAGAAAACAAATTAGTCAAAGCCAAAGAGGAGCTAAACTCTGATTGGATAAGATTGATGAGCCCAGCGTTAATCAAACACAGGTGTCGTTCAATTTTAAAGTAGTTAAAGTGTCCTCGTTGACGGACTGTAGTCACGCTGAAAAACTGCTTGTTTGAATATATCCCGTTTTTACCTAGTAGTGGCGGAAAAGTCTTTAAAAAGTAAAATTCTCGCTCTTTTGTCGTCATAAGGGCCTGTGTTCACCAAACCCATTTTTTCCGCCGAGAGCGCTCAAATCCTCACCTCCAGACCGCTTTCTCTGTGTTTTCTCTCAGTGCTCGCTGTTGCTAAGTTGCGAAAAGCGCCATTGGGCACTTCCGTGTTCGTTCCTATCTTGATAGGAGCGCTAGTTCAGCCGACAAGGTGGAGAGAAACCGCATCTTAGCATTAGTGGCAGCGTTTGAAATAGATTCTAACGTCTTCGAGACGAGATTGGATGCATGAAATCTTCTCTAGATACACTGCCATGTAGTGAGCTCCTGACAGTGTATGTCCCGCCCCTTCCTCGAGTTTAATTAGCTAGCAACAGACAGGTGACATTGACGAGCGCAGCGCTGTTCTAAAAGTTGAAGCGCTCTGAGCGCTGTGAGAAACATACATTTTGCCGGTGTTTTTTTCCACTGAAAGCGTTTAGTGCTCTGAACGCTGAAGCACATAAGATTTGTATTAAAAATAGGCGCTGCCAGCCAAAAAAACGTGTTTGGTGAACGCAGTCCCTAAACCTCTCAAATTAAGGGACAGTTGGTAGTGTTATGATTAGGGCATTGGCCTCCAAGATCGGAGGATCGCTGGTTCGTCTCAGGGCAGTAACGGTACCACTGAGTTACTTGTGGGTGAGGTACCATTCCCAAGCACTGCAAAAGTTGCCCACAGGAGTCACATTTCATTGTGGTGCACTGTGTGCTGTGCTGTGGTGTGTTCACAATGACAAATAATTATTCAGTCAGATTGTGAATGCGTCGACGTCAGAGTTTCCTTGAATTTAGCCATTTTACTCTTCATTGATCTTCCCTCCACTCGTCCTGGAAAACCGGGTTCTTTGAATATTCATGGACTTCCGTCTCCGGACTCTGCATTCCCCGAGCGGGGAGACTTACTTAAAGAGCTTAAAGAGCAGGAAGAAATCAGAGGTGGACAATCGCAGCCGGTTGATGAAGTCATTGCTGACATTTCTCCAAATCAAACAGCCGGACTCACAACCCAACTACTGATGAGCTATTACGGTCTACTTCCCGCTCGCTGTAAGAGCACCTCAATTCCACATGAGCAGGCACTTAATCCCCCAGTCGCTTGTGCCAGGGTGTGTGTGTGTGTGTGTATCTAAGTACAGTGATCTTTAAATGAAAAAAAAGCTTTGTTTCATTCTGGAGGCGCTCCTGTCCTGTGAGAACTGATCTTGTTTCTGAAGCAAGTGGCCTACTGGAAGCAACTGTTCCTTAAAAACATAGACAGATTGAAGTGGAAAACAAATACGCAGACAAATAGAAATATGCAGCAATAAACACAAAGTCCAAGAGGAAGAATTTTCCTTCCATCCGTGGGACATCTAGTTACCGTTACTACATCAGAGGAAACGATGACGCATGAGGCTTGTGCCGATCACAGGCGGTGTACATGTGTTTCCATCACCGCAACATGGTGAGAGTCGACCGTTTATCCAGCGCAGCGCTCAGTGTTAAGTGGGAACGTTCTCATATGGCAGTGATTAAGCTTTCTGCCTGCAAAGATTACCGCTGTTCAAAAAGCAGCAATATGCAAATATATTTGTACTGGAACTCTCTGTGTCCCGGCCTGAACCTCCAACGATTCATCTAGGTTTCCGAGTCTCTTTATCATGCTACAGTGCTTTAAGTTGAGTTTACAATTCAAGAGACTTAAAAATTACTGGAAGTTGAGAAGGAGGTTCTAAACTGAGTAAATGTATATACACACTGTATATATATTGTATGCTTTCCATTAGAGGCGTGAACCTTCACTGGTCTCACGATTCGACTGGACTGCGATTATTAGGTCAGCGATTTGTTCCGAAACAATGCAGCCCAACAGTTTTTCTACATTACTTCACATTACACACAGACTGGGAATCACAGATCGTGCAGCTGTAGTCGCTACCGTGAAGTACTTTTTAACTAGAATTTTTATGTCATAGCCAGAAAATCACAAAGCAATGCCATTATGATATAATTCAGGGCTTCTGTCCCAGGGGCCACCTCTAAAACTAAGCAGTCTGGGGCGGGGGGAGTATTTTTTGTATTACTTTTTAGATATTTGCATTGAATTCATTATTCATAAAGATGGCCAAATCATCTGAAATAGTTTTGAAAAATGAAAAAAGGAATAATTATTAAAAAAGTGATTTCAGTAGTGAAACTGGGCGGCATTTCACGGACCACCTGCAATTCCGTTGCAGCCCACTAGCGGGCAGCAAAAAGCACTGAAATAATCAATTATGGTCTGCCACTGCATCAGTGCATCGCAATGACAGCAAGATTCACAGGAAGCTTTCAAAATACGTAGCTGAGTGATTATTTGTCATTGTGAACGCACCATAGCACTGCCCTGTAAAAGTACATTTGAATAGTAAAACTAAATGGACCCAGGTGGCAAGTTCACATTTGAATTGATAAGACAACATGGCTCCAGAATACACATACAAAAATATACAGAATAATTGTGCGATTCTGCAAATGTCACATCATCGGTCGAAAGGTAAAGTTATCGTACCATACAAATTACTGTAAAATGACTGAAAAACGTTTGATTGGCCCCAAAATAGTTTTAAGCAAGCATAGGTACATTGCATCAATTCAAGATGTTTTCAATGGCTAAGACATCATTGTTTGCACTGCATGTCATGTGTCCAGGAGAGCGTCTATTATCCCAAATGTGCTTGTAATTATCTTCATATATGATGTACTGACCTCATAATGTTATTCAACTGGGGTCTTTTTCATTTGCTAGCTTGCCAGATTCCCTTAGAAAAACATCTGCTAATATTGTGATAATTTTATAATATTCTGTAATATATCACTGCCCATGATGTCAGCCAAAGGATGTACAGAAAAACATGTAGGCGGAAAGTTTCGTCATGTAAGTACAGGAGACAAGCACTGCAAGTAAAGCATCAAATGTAGTTTAAAACGGCACAGAATAACCACACTTTATGTAATTTCCTCTTATTAAGGCATGACGCTAATGATCTTGGACGTTAGAGAGACGCGGCACTTGACAAATATTGCCTGTGTTAGCTATCAGCGCTACTAAAATTGGCTTATCATAGAGATTCTGATGACACACAGATAAATGTAACTCTTTTGTCAAATGATTATGGTGTAATTGACTCATGTCTTTCTCTAGATAAGATAACGAGTTGAATTCAACTGAATTTCTAGCAATTAAACAAAGACAAGGCTGAGAGACTTTTCAGAAATAATGAGGAAAGGCTGAAGATGAAGCCCAGTCCGGGGGTGAGAGCTGCATTAAAAAAAATCCTTTGTGTTTTGATGGACAGGGGTTTGAGTCTCATTAAAACTGGGGTAGGAAACTCCGGTCCTGGAGGTCCGGAGTCCTGGAGGTTTTCCATCCAACAGGATTTCAGAACATCCACACCTGGTCTCGGGTTGATAACCACCAGAAGAGACAGATCAGGACGGAAAACCTCCAGGACTAACCTAAAAATAAACCCAAACCAGACAACATTTGGCCATAAAGTTCTTACACTGAATACAGTGGATTTTTTTTAAAGTTATGTAAAATTATTTTATTTAGTTATTTTTGGTTACAAATGCTATAGTACTTGTAAAGAGTACAGAAGTCTTAAGACACACCTCATTTCTTTGTATTCTCCTTCCGAGGGCCCAGAGTATATTGTGATTTCTAAATTTATCTTGTGGAATGTTATTCACATGGTTCAATAAATCACCATTCATTCATTCATCCATTATCCGAACTGCTTAATCCCAACTGAGGTCGTGGGAGGCTGGAGCCTATCCCGAGAACTGCAGGCGCAAGGCGAGGACCAACCCTGGGCAAGCGCCCACACACCACAGGGCACACACACTCTCACAATCACACTCACACTCACATTCACAGTGGGCCAATTCAGAGTCGCCAACTAATCTATGAAAGTGAGAGATTATTTGTCACCACACAGTGCACCACAAAGAAATGTGACCCCTGCATTTTTGTTTCACAAACACGGAGAGCGCATGCAAACTTCACACAGTAAAGGCCCTACAGCCAACCTGGGGACTGAACCCAGGGAGCAGCGCAAACCACTGCGCCACCGTGATGCCCATCGACATTCATCTTGTCTCATTTTTCTTGCAAAATGGACAGAAATGAGGAGTGGCTAAATACTTTTGCAGAGTAACATGCTTGAGGAATCACCTGGGGAGGTCTAGCTAGATATGTGATATATCTAGCGTGTGAACTAAACAGGGTTAAAAGTCCCCCAACAATCCCTTTTGAAGTACTTCCTTTTCAGGGCATCTTTCCTTATGAAGCCCTTTGAATGACTTTGGAGACGTGTGCTGTACAAATAAACTTGCTTATTTACTTGAGAACAGAGTCAGATTTCAAATTCCATGAGTTCTGTTTGCTTTCTTCTCCCCAGTAGCCTCTTAAGTGCGGGTGAGCGAAGGTTTGGTATTTTCAGGCACATTCTTTAATTTTAGACCCTGTCACTTGAACTGCAAAAAGAAGGCAAAGTTTAAAAGCAGAAACTTACTAAATCTTGGCAAACTCAAGGAAAACTCGAATTTTAAGAACTAGTATTCAGGAGTGATGGAACCATGCTAAATTGAGCTGAAAAAACAGCTTTTGATCAGGTTTTGATGCTGTTTTTCTGCATGACATTAGATCTGGTCTTTCTTTAGCTTTAAAGCTTGTGTCATTCTGAATAACACATTTAAAAATAGTCACCACAGTAGGACTACCAGACTTAAGAGACAAGTGGAGCTTGCCTACTTCAAAACTGTCCTATAAGAGCAAAAATTCCCATGAACACAAACTTCACCTTAAAGACTGGCCACATAAATACACGCCATGGTTTTGTTTTCCACCGGACACCAATTTCTGGGAGTTTTTAAATGCTTGACGGCCTTTTATTTTCAAATCCGGCAGAGTCGAGTCCCCGGCGAAAGCTGAGGAGGCAATTAAGTGATTGAAAGTGGAACCGAGAGAATATGAAACATATGAGCTAATGTGATTCGCATAATGCGTTTAAGAGCAGAGACGGCCGGAGTCCGGGGGCTGGGGGCCCTCGGAGGAGTTTTCGGGGCTCCTACACCTGGCCTCGCGCCGCGTGACATCAGCGGTGGAATGCGGCGTGTTTGGATTTGCACCATCGCACCGGTGGAGCCCATCAATCTGCGTGGTCCGGCGCGGGGACGAGGGCCGAGATCCAGCAAGATCGGCTTCAAAACCAGGCCGAGCGAAACCAGACGATTGAAAGAGACGTTTAGATGTTTAATTTTATTCTCCTCTGGCCCGAGGCGGCCGAGGGACGGATCGGGAGGTGAGACGGCGGGATGGAAATTGATTCTGACAGAAATATTTTTACTCGCTGCAGCCGCCATTTGAAGGGGTGGGTTGAAAACGTCACGTGGGATGATGTAAAAAAGGGGAATGAAAATTTTATCAATTTTGTGCTCAGACAGAAAAATGAAGCTTCTTTTACAGCAGCAGCTATTGCAAATACAAATACTACTAATGCTATTATTATTATTATTATTATTTATTATATTATTATTATTATGGTTATTATTACTGTATTATTATTTAAATGACTAAAACCCTTTGATGATTGAAGGTTTTGTATTCAGGAACCCGAGCAGGACCCTTAACCCTAAATTGCTCAAAGGAAGTCACTCTGGATAAGAACATCTGATAAATCCAGTAATGTGATGATAAATTAAAAAACAAATTATCCTGGTGTTAGCACTTTCCATTCTTATTGAGGCATTTCTTCAACAGTTAATCTTTTTACCGAGTGTCATTGTGAGCACACCACTGCACAGCACCTGAAACAGCAACTGCATTTGACCCATCCGCTTTTTAGTGGAGCAGCGCTTGGGGACGGTACCTTGCTCCTGAGTACCTCAGAGGTACCTTTACCACTCGAACCAGCGAACCTCTGATTATGGGGCCAACTCCCTAACAGCTACAGGGCACTGGGCATTTTCACTGTAATGAAAATGTAAGTTTTTACTGTTATTGTTAGTAGTTGTATCAGCTATTTTACTAACAATAATGATAGTTACTAGTTAATAATAGTAGTACTGATCGAGTCATCGTTGTTCGTCATTATTAGTAGTAGTATTGATTGATTGATTGATTGTTGTCGGTATAATTATTAGTGCTAGATTGACTGGTTGTTGTTCTTGTTAGTAGTAGTTGTTGTAATTGTCAGTGGTATTACTGTTGTACTTTTGATTCATTAAAAAATATGTACAAAGAAATATGTTTTAAGCAGAATAATAACCGTCACTGTGAAGAATATCCTATGAATACGCTGACCCAGGAGCTGTAAAATCTCATAAACTGGATAAACCAAATGTTTCAATGCACTGCTACTTGAACGAACAAATTTGTGGGCAGACAGAAGTAAACACTGTTCACTCAAGTTTAAAAGCAACTTGAAAACTGATTCAACATAAACTGATCAGGTGGATACTTGCTGTAGAGATTTCTGTGAAGATACCATTAATCTAATTCACAGAGCCCAGCAAGTGGAACTGTCAAAGTACAGCACCTTATGGATATTGTGTGTGGAAACTCCCCTCATTTACTAAGTGATAACTTTGTTTTTTGGAATGGCTCTGAGATATCATGCAGGTTGGTAATCAGAGCCGTGGGTATGAACAAATATATCCAAATACTGAAGACCCTCATCACTGAGTTACACCCAAATAAATGGTTTATAAATTACTTGTTTTGCTAGATTACTTATTCTCTTTCTAATCAAGTCAACCGGAATTGGTTTATGGGACAAAATCCAGCGATGGTAATTTCAAAGGAATTTTGGTAACCCCATTCCCTCTGAAAAGCCGTAAAGGGGAAGATTTATATTGTTGCAATTATGCTTGAATAGACATTCACAAAAGACCTCCTTGCTCGCTCCACAATTCCCAAGGATAATTCGTGACTTCATGTTGTGGCATTTAATAAGATTTCAATCAGATTTTCCAGTTCACATGGGAACGGGGAGAAGGGATTCACACAGCTGATTAAATCTCTACACAAACACAGAGTCCCTGTCCAGACGGCTCTCTAAAAATCGGTGCTCTGATGATGCAGTTTTACTGAGTGAGTGAATTATTTACTGCTTGTTATGGTGAGATCTGCTGGCCACAGTTTTGTCCTGCTCCGGTACAGTTTGAGGGGATGCTGTTCTTGGCAGAATCTGCAGAGTTCTACATGATAATTGCCAATTACTTCAGAGCAACAGAAAGCTGCTGCCCAGAAGCAAGTCTTATCTAAGGAAACAATAAGCAGGTTGGCATGAAGCATGGGCATTCCTATTAGAGCACAGATGATGCCATGCTGATTTGCGTTTCATAGAACGACTTGACGGAAGCGTTCAGCATCCAGGGCAAACTAAGGCCACAATTGCGTGGGTTGTCGGGATCCTCACTGATAAGCGAAACTGGATTTAAAAACTACATCAATTGCACTGTAATTGCAAAATGCTGTTTGTCTTTTCATGCCGTCCAGATATGAGGTCATGCAATTAACGAGGGCTGAAAAATGATTTTTAAAAATCTGCATTGCCTTCTTAGAAGAGGAAAGATTGGTGGAGAAAAAAAAAAAAAACTAAAGCAGGAGGCGTTAAGGAAATTAGAAATAGCGTGACTTCTTCGGTTAAGTGAAATTGAAATTGTAACAAGAGCCGCATAAGGTGTGCAAGCTGGGCCTCTGTAATTTAAGCAGGACAAAAACATAATGGAAAATAATAATAACAGACAGTTGTAACTTTGGTGCAAGCTGGCGACTGGAACCAGATGTGAGAGCGTATCATTACCCTTTTATTGGGAAATATCACAACAAAAACGGGCCTCTCTCTCCTGCAGGTCTCGTCTTTGAAGCGTCCCAGCAACTCCTAAAATGGCACAGATAATTTATTTAAAAAAAGAAGAAAGTAAAAAGAAAGCAAACAGCGTTTGTCTCCAATCTCCATCTTTTGTTCTCTAGGAACATAAGGAGGACAAATGCAGACGGCCTTCCTTTTTAACGACCTGAGATCTGTAAAAAAGCAGTAGAGTGCTTTGGATCTGATCAAAACCCACTTTCGATGCAGAGGCTTCCAGCTTTTATGGAGAAATCTGCCTTCACCCTACTGCCATTAACTCCAGACGAGTGACTAACAGCTGAGTTTTACGCTGCAAATCAAACAGAAAATAAGGTGGAGTTCATGTCCTGAGACTCTTAATGATCAGCGTGTCCTAGTGCTGCATTTTTACTGTTAAAAACAGCGCTTAAAAAGATCATACACATTCCAGGAGAAAGTCATTAACCTAATAAACTCCATGAAGCCATACCACTACCCCATGTTATAACACAGACAGCTGAAATGTTGCCAAGAGTGTGCTTGTTTTCCTGTTTTCATCATGCAACCTGTATACCAGCCACGGCAATTGATCTCATACGACATTTTCATCAAACATAGGACAGGTCAGCTAAAAATCTTGACTTAAGTTTGAGGTTTGGTAGTGTATGTTTCACAAAAGTCAATTTAGGGAGACGGTAATGGTGGGCTGTTCACCCTGTGATCAAAAAGGTATGAGAGAGTTAGAAATCCAGAATTCCTACACCAAGTACCTCCCGCCGAACCGAGGTGCCATCCATCCTGGGCACTGCCACTCCAGTAGCTGCCCTGCTCAGCCACAGATGGGTCTGGTCTGAAGTCACATTTGGTTGTGGTGCACTGTGTGCTGTGCTGTGGTGTGTTCACAATGACAAATAATCACTCACTTTCACTTAAATTTAAGGTGTATTCACACCCGGAAAGTCCATTAGGTCACTTGCTTTGGACCTGACACAATTACAATGTTTGTTTTTTTTCCTTTGGCGCGGTTCACTTTCACATTGTAGGCCATGCAAGTGCACTAGAATTTATAAACAAAACCACGTGTGCTAAGGTCGTTCAACCATTGGACAGAGGCGTCTTGAGGCGAATGGCGAAGCCCCAAGTGAAAGTACACCATCATGGGGATTTTGCGTTCCGTGCTCCTGGTCCCTATAGTGATATGGTTTATACTAGAGGTGTGAAGTGTCACTGGTCTCACGAGTCGATTCGATTACAATTCTCACGTCAGCGATTCGATTCGATTCGATATCTCGATGCATCACGATGCAGCCCATCAATTTTTATGCATTACTTCATATTGTTTTTGAATACAGATACAAGCAGTGAGATGTAGCTCCTTGTCTGTCCCAATTAACATAAACACAGGCGTTAGGTTGGAAAAAGTGAGAACCAGCGCCTTTCGCTCTACCATAAATGTTACAATAGTAATGTTACCATTTTGGCAGTTTACACTGTGTAGTATTATTCTGACACTTTCGTCTGCAAAGCTGTTTATAGTTAAAACTAATATAATAAGTATATCAACCTTTATACCATCAGAGGATCAACAAAACACACATGGATGATTATGCAGATACTACAAAAGTTTAATTCTGGGTCATCAGTCTTGGTGTGTGTTACAGATACAAAGTCATCCCGCGCGTCTGCATCGCGATGCATCGATTATAAGATTAATTTCAACACCCCTAGTTTATACAGTTACATGCGTCTGCAGAAATGTTTGAGCATCAAGAGCGTTTGATGCAACATCAGTGATTTACGTTAGCAACCACTACAAATTCTTGCCACAATATGATTTTAATACACTGCTGCAAATGATCGTTGATGAGTTTTTGCTCCTGTTCGGTTCCTTCTTTGATAGTGTGAAAGAACGTACAATTAAGCACATTAACAGCCATCTATGTTGTGATCTTTCTATTTCTACCACCTTCGGCACATGCTATTTTTCATACGGAGAGAATTTCTATTTGTGGGTCATGCAGTATTTACTTCAGAAACAAAAGATTATTCAAGCGCGCAGAAGGAACCAAAAATCTATTTTCTTGGAGGACTGATGGTCGTTATCCACTTCCTTCCTCTGCACTTTCTTGCTTTTGCTGATGATCTGGTTTTTCCTTTTCAGTTCCTCTTGCAATCACCTGAGAGAACGGGTTACTTATACTTCCTTTCTCCCCCTTCCCCAAGTCAGCACCTTGTCCAAACTCATGTTGGTCCAACAGAGTATTTGAGTTTGCAGTTTTTAAGGATAAAACGAGGGAAGTTTTTTTTGTGTGTGTAGAGGGACCTGTCATTTAAGACTTGCACCTGTCCATTATGGAACAAATACCCCAAAAAATACACACCAAGAGCAGAGTTGAGAAAAAGTGACCCAAAAAGAAGAGACCAAGAGGAAGAGAATGAGAAATATTTGAAAGAGCGACAAAGAGACCTTTGTAGAGAGAGAGAGATGAAAAGCGAAAGAGGCAGCAACCTAAAGTGAGGAGAGAGCGTTACAGACCCAAAAAAGAAAAGAAGCGAGAGAGAGACCGAAAGAAAGTAGAGAGAAAAGAGAGGGGAGGGACAGGTAAGGAGAAAAAGATAGAGAAAGGAGAAGAAAAGAGAACAGAGGTGGAAGACTGACAGAAGGTAAGAAAGAAGACCTGAAAGGAGAAGGAAAGACAGAAGGAGAGAGAGAAGACCTAATGAAAGGATAAAGAAAGAGAAGCCCTAGTGTAAAGGTACAGAGAGAGAGAGAGATATATATATAGGGAGAAAGACAGAGGGAACAGCCAGAGAAAGTAAAAGAAAAAAGAGAGGGAATGAAAAATTGAAAGAGAACGAGGTGAAGCGATAGAGAGGCCTAATGTGAGAGAGAAAGACAGAGAGAGGGAGCCCAGTGAAAGGAGAGAGAAAAGGCGGGAGTGAGAGATAAAGAAAGTACCCTCTCAGGGAGTGTTTAGTAGAAACTCCCGGAGAAGCGAGTGTGAATTCGAGAGGAACAGCAAGGAAAACCGACCTCATCAGCATGCGCCCTCGGGGAGCAGCGTCGGCCAAATCCGCTTTCTCCAGATTCAAAGAAAAACCCGACTGCGACCCGCTTTCGGATAAGCTGGGAAATTCCATATCAGCGCGGGTTGAGGAGTTCAGCCAGTGAAAGTAGTTAGAGGCGTGTGTGTTTTTAGGTGCCAGGCTGACTACTTCTACCTTGATCGCATCTCGGAGCGCTGTGTGCATTATGAAAACACAGAGGAACACTGCCGGGAGGGATGAGGCCTGATGACCCAGTGGAAAAAAAAAATAACAAAACAAAAGCAAAAAAGTTGTGATCAACTGAACCTCTGTTATTACTGTAGTATTGCAAATTTCAAGAGTCACATAATTTGCCTGGCCTTAAAATACTTAAGCAGCTAATGTCAGGACGGGAGAGAACAAGATGCATTCTGAGTTCATCAAGCTGGAGGAAAGAGGTTTGAACCACAGCGAGCACAGGTAGAGATTTTAGTTAGACCTTTGCTGTAACTATTTTTATTTTCATAACACGGAACACGGCACTTCTCTCAATTCAGCCTTAAATAGAACATTGTAAAAGGCTTGAATTTGTCATATTTATTCAAGATTTGTCAAACAAAGAAGCTTTATCAGTGTGAAAACTGCATTATGCAGTGCTACTTTTAGAAACTGGATGATATCACTTCAAGTCACTTCAAAATGTACTACATTATTAATTACTAGTAACTGTTGTTAAATAATTGTTTACATTACAATATTACTGTCTCTGAATTGCCATGTGTTACATGACTCCTGCATTACTTCGAGTTACTTTCACCAAAATACCTGCGTAAGTACGACTTGCCATTGTGAAATGCTACAATGTAGTTTACTGCAGTTCATTCTACATCGAGTGGAGGGCGATGTGCTGTAGCATAATGACTGTATTGGTGTACTGGTGTGTAGGAAACAGCTATTTCACTCACATAATTTTTCTCTTGTGCCAAAGGCTTTGTGGTGCTGGTGATGTTTTCCTAAAAACAAAATGGCACTAAATTTTGGGTTAAAAATTGGTTTCTAACACGCATTACTGAAATATTTAACAAGTATTATAATGTATTATTAATGGCTTACTGCATTACAACAAATAATATGTTACCCGTTTTGTGTTTCTTTTTGTAATCACGTTACTCCCAACACTGCGCTTAACACGATAAATTGAACATTTTGGAGTTTTCTGCTGTATTTTGCCAGCATAGTTTAGTGACAAATGTTGTACTGTGAACATGTAAACTATTAATGCTGGGAATTTATTTCTAATGAAAGAGTTCAAAGATTTTTTTAAATTATTTTGTAATAACTGAAGGGGTGTACGCGGTGCTTTGATGGTTAAGCGCTGTCGCCTCACAACCAGAAGGTTTCTAGGTTCGAGTCCGGGGCGTCGACCAGGCCTTTCTGTGGCTGGAAATTTGCGATGTGTGTTTGTGTGTCGCCCTGCGTGTGTGTTGGCACGCCTGCCCAGAGTTGTTCCCGCCCTGCGCCGCCAAGTTCGAGATAAGGCTCGGGATACTCTGTTGGGAATACGCGGTTCAGATAATGAATGAATGAATAATAACTGAAGAAATCACACACACATAATAGTAGACTGGATGTAACAATACACATATGTAGTACATGAATACACACTGGGGAAATATAGAAATAATATTTTATAAGCAGCGTAGCGTAAGGTGATGGTGGTCCAGTAGTTCAGAAACTCGCCCTCATGAGCAAAGAGATAAATCGCGTTCAAATCCTACCTTCTGCACCACCCGCAGGTCCCTGAGCAAGACCATAACCTGAGATTGCCCTCAGGGAGACTGTACCTGAATAAGAGCAGCTGCTAAATGCCGTCAATTTGAACATTTCAAAAATAATCAAAATAACCAATACCGGCAAGAGCACGCTGACAAGAGGTTCTGAATGTCTGTTCTGATTAATTTCGAAATTAATCAACTAAAAGTTTACTGTGATTAATCACTTCACCTCCAAATATTAATGTGCTGTGATAAATCACTACACAATGTGTTCAATTAATCACTGCACTGCCGCTAAACAGGGCGGGCTAAACTGCACAACACAAACACTTACTGAAGTCAGAATAGACACAACATAACCAGACCACATATTAATCACATGACACTGACATGTCATCGTCATCCCACAACACGTTTAGTTGGAGCTGTGATTATCAACACACATGGTGTAACTTTCTGCGCTCTGATGTATCACTGCTCCCGCATGGTGCAACAAACACTATATTGCATGTTTATGCAGTTACCAATGATTCAACCAATTCATGTAATTAGCGATCAGCTGTGCACAACTTGTGGCCTTCACTTCCCGCACCGCGTTACTACAAGTGATGTTCATAGCATTGAAACTTTCAGCTTGCTGACACACACAGAGGAACACCCTGCTTGCGGCGCCGCGCTACACACACAGACAGATACAGTATAAAGATAGATAGATAGATAGATAGATAGATAGATAGATAGATAGATAGATAGATAGATGAATAAGATAGATAGATAGATAGATAGAAAAACAGAGATAGACAGATAGATCGATAGATAGACAGGTAGAAAACAGACAGACATAAAATAGACAGACAGACAGACAGACAGATGAATGGGTAAGATGAAAACGGAGCAAGAATGAATGGAGTAGAGAGAGAGGGAGGAGAGAATGAATAAATGCAAAATAGACAGACAGAACAGACGAACTACAGACAGATAGACAGATAGATAGATAGATAGATAGATGAATGGCAGATAGATAGATAGAGAGATAGATAGATGAATGAATGAATGAACAGACAGATAGATAGATGAATGGATAGATGAACAGACGAACCAGACAGACAGACAGACAGATGAATGAATCGAATGGATAGATGAATGAATAGATAGATAGATAGATAGATAGATAGATAGATAGATAGATAGATAAAGATGAACCTGAAGCGGAACAGACAGACAGACAGACAGACAGACAGACAGACGGTAGGGATGCACGAATATTTGGCCACGAAGTCCGACGGCGACAAGAAATGCATTTGGTTTCGGCGGAGCCCTGCTGACGAAACAGTGATGGCATGCTGTAACCGCAACCTGCTGGCGCCAGATTGGATTGCCTGTTTTACACTGGATCTTGCGTGTCCGCTGTGATCGTCTCCATTTCTGACAGCATAATGTCGCCGCCAATAAAGTCAATGCATCAATTTACACCAGATCCGCTGCGTAGCGTCTCCGCTATGTCTCTGTTCGTCCACATATCCGGCTTGATCTGTTGAGATGCACATCAGAGTCTATTTTGGCCGGATCGTATCAGAAACGCCAACACAAGCGCATCGCGCCAACTCGAACAATCCTTCATCATGAATGACGAAGAGTTAATTTTGGAGGTGGAGAATTAAAAAACCCTCAAAAATCTTGAATCCATGTCATTCAAAAAATGGACTTTTAAATAGAGTAATTGTTGTCACCTTAGGTTACAACACAGCAAAATTATGACAAACACAGATTAAAACAGCAATGCAACACAATGCTAAAACACAAAACTAATTAGTTGAGCAACAACAAAGCACAAAATGAACTAGGAAACCTACTAATAATGTTTGTAGTGCTTGAGAAATCCAACAAAACTCGCCGCCGTTAGTTTACCACGCTAGTTGTTGCTCGCGTTATCCCGTGCGATATTTACAGTTCTCCCGTGATCATGTGATCTCGCCATAAACCAACAGCCAGCGCGGATCGAATACAGGCACAGCTTTAGCGTCCAAGTCTGAATTGGCGGACAGCCTCGAATGAGGAATGGAAATGCCAGCGCCAATCGCACCACAGCGGACCACGCATCCAGTGTAAACAGGTTTAAAGTCAACACATGTCTGCATTGTGGGCACATTTCAATATCACAAGAACCTGCGGAAAGCGTTTGTAAAGCGTGCAATGGCAAAATTTCTAGAGGTTCATCCACAAGACTTTCTCAGCGATCGGGATTTAATTTATCATATGGCGTCAAACATCGATCGCCATGCAAATATGAAGCACAGAAGAGGCAAGACCCTTCGAGCACACCCACTCCGTCTGTGGCGGACGTTTTTGAAAAGGCAAGAAAGTTTTCATTTTAGTGTTTTAATACACTATTTTGTTATGAGCCTAGAGAATGTTGTTATATCTTTCAACACTTTTAAAGCACTTATTCTGGAATGCACTTTGTTCATGCACTTCGTTCAGAATATTAAAATACACTTAGTTACTTGTTTTATGAGAAGATATTTAATTATATAATATTTCAGCTATCTTGCTTTTTAGGCTACTCATGAAATTGGGACCAGAAAATATTTTTATTTCAAATTTTATTTTATGTATTGCATTGTTTGAATGCTAAATAAATATTTTCATAGTTTTTGTAACAAATTTATTCTTTGAACCATTATATTAAAATTTATGCAATTGCAATGCTTGACTTTAGTGAGGTAAATGCCACACAATTAGCCATAAGCAATATTACAAAAAATTGGTACAATAATTTCTTTGATTATTTTAGGTTTTCGGTCTTGACAGTGTTTCCTCATTTTCGGTTTCGGCCAAAAAAAAATCATTTCGGTGCATCCCTAATAGACAGATAGACAGATAGACAGACATCGTTTCAGGGCATCCACAACGCCGGTGTCAAACTTTTTTTTGCAAAACGCAACTTTACAGCATTTTGCAACTTCAGAATCAGAGCCCCCTTACACAACGCCTCACTCTTTTCTGTCCGCTGACGTTTAAGAGGCAGAGATGTGTCACTTGCAGCTGTTGGATGCTGAGCGTTTAATGACTGAGCACAAACAATGTTTTTCTCTATGGCATGGCAGGAGGATCTGAGCTCCTTGCCACACTCCGCAGCTGTCCTCTCTGAAAGAAAGGCAGGAGCAGATCTCATTCCTTAATCCCAGTCCACTTTTGTTTCGGGAGCCACTGTGCATCCTCAAACGTAAAAGCAAACGTGGAGATCAGATTGGAGACACTGGCAATCTTTGCTTTTAGATTGGTTTCTCAGGATTATGGCTATGGCGATTGTTTCTGTGAGTGGGAATCCGTCTCTCCCAAAGATCACCGGGAATGTTTTCGGGTGACATCGGTGCACTTCATCCCGTTGCCAAAGAAAACGTGGGCGAGAGGGAGATGAGGCGAGATGCAGGAGCCCCGACCTTAATGACTGGAGCCGACCCACATGTCAACACAGGCCGGGGCTGGCGCTAGAATGCGATCGACATCACTGGACTGAAAACTTTACAACCCGAGGGTTGACGCTATCCATCGCAACCAAACACGCACCAGACGCTTTATGAGTCGAGCTGCCGTTTTTGCCGATCCGGTAAAACCAGCCACCATTTTTTCTCTGCAGTCCACCTTTTAAAATAATAAAAAAATCCAGCTATCCCATTTCATCCCTTCCATAAAATTAGTTGCCTTTTGAGAACCTGACCACGTTGCACGCCCGACCTTTGTTTCTCTCGTCTAGCATAGAGCAACAATTCAGCAACTTTATGATCGCTGCAAAACATGGAGAAAATGTTTTCTTGTGCAACCAAAAATTTATATCTGGGTCAGGGATAAAACAATGTGGAATGAAAATTTTCAAAAGTGTTGAGAGTGTGAGATGCTATGCATGGACTACTGCATGAAAGGAGTTAAGGTTATTCCTTGTAGTGTTATGCATATATATACATATAGTGTTGGAAGTAGCGGAATACATGTGCAGTTCGTGTTTAGGATACAAGAAATATGAGTCTTTGTATTCACGTTACAGTTACCATTTAAATGATGATAATTTGAATACAGTTATTTGTTGAAAATAAATGGATTACACAGCAGTCTTCCTGTTTCATATGTTGGGCTATCCTTCTCTATCCCTCTCTAATTTGGTAATTCCGCATTGCGGAAGCAGGGGAACAAAACAACATAAGGGCTCTAATGGCGTCCTGTTAATGTTGGTGGTGTCAGTTACACAATGGATCCGGAGCCAACTGTAGAGCCAGCAGTGCGGCAGGAATGCATTTGCGTAAGAACCCGTATCCACACTAATACATTTTCGTTGGCAACATCTTTTCTCTTCGTTTGGCCTTCCGTCACACACTGAGACGGCGTTTTTAATCCAGAAAACGGAGCTTTGTAAGCAACTCTCAAAGTGGATAAATTTGGCGCCCGTTTTCCATCGCAGTGTGGACTGTGAAAACAGAGGCTTTTCAACGATGGCGCATTTTGGTCATAGTGCAGTCATGTGACCAATTCAACTAGATGGCCAGACGGCATTGTACAGCAGTTGTTTTGTTTGCTCTCAATTTTGACAGCCCCTATTAAAGGTGTAATATCAGTTTAATACATGCTCTCAAAAAGAGCAGGAAAAGTAAATAAACTGACAAGCGGAAATGGCGAATTCGAACACGTCTTCTACGTTCGCATGTGCAGTACAGAACGTAAAAGCGTTTTCAATTAAGCGAGAAGCGATTGAAAAGCGATAGTGTGGGCCTTGAAGGCCGATTTTAGGCAACGTCGTTTTCAAATTTATCCAGATTGGTGTAGACGTAGCCTTATTTGGGCTTAACAGCCAACTGTTGGAGAAAAACAAACAAAAATTTGCAGGATGTGATTGCTATATATATATATATATATATATATATATATATATATATATATATATATATATATATATATATATATATATATATATATATACATATATATACACAAACCCGATTCCAAAAAGTTGGGACACTATACAAATTGTGAATAAAAAAGGAATGCAATAATTTACAAATCTCATGAACTTATATTTTATTCACAATAGAATATAGATAACATATCAAATGTTGAAAGTGAGACATTTTGAAATGTCATGCCAAATATTGGCTCATTTTGGATTTCATGTATTTCATTTAAAAAGTTGAGACAGGTGATAGCAATAGAGGCGGAAAGGGTTAAATGTGCATATAAGGGAACAGCTGGAGGACCAATTTGCAACTTATTAGAATCAATTAGCAACATGATTGGGTATAAAGAGCCTCTCAGAGTGGCAGTGTCTCTCGAAGTCAAGATGGGAAGAGGATCACCAATTCCCCCAATGCTCTTGGCCGAAAAAATAGTGAACAATATCAGAAAAGGAACTGCAGAAAAATTACCAAAGTTTGAGATTATCATCATCTACAATGCATAATATCATCCAAAGATTCAAGAAGAGAAATCTGGAACTAATCTCTGTCTTGTGGGGTCAAGGCAGGAAAACCATGGATGCTGGCGAGTCTTCTGGCCCTTAGACGGCACTACATCACCACAGGAATGCTACTGTAATGGAAATCACAACATGGATGGGAATACTTCAAGAAAACATTGTCGGTGAACACAATCCATTGCCATTCGCGTTGTAAGCTAAACTCTAGGTCAAAAAAGAAGCCATATCTAAACATGATCCAGAAGCGCAGGCGTTTTCTCTGGGCCAAGGCTCATTTAAAATGGACTGTGGCAAAGTGGAAAACTGTTCTGTGGTCAGACGAATCAAAATTTGAAGTTCTTTTTGGAAAACTGGGGGCGCCATGTCATCGGACTAAAGACCCGGGGTGTTAAGCGCTCGGTTCAAGCCTGCATCTCTGATGGTATAAGGATGCATAGTCACGTGTGGCATAGGCAGCTTACACATCCTGGAAGGCTATCAATGCTGAAATGTATATCCAAGTTCTAGAACAACATATGCTTCCATCAGGCGTCGTCTCGCAGGGGGAGGAGCCTTGCATGTTCCAACGCCCGGCAATGCCAGACCACAGACTGCATCAATTACTACATCATGGGTGCGTAGAAGAAGGATCCGGGTACTGAAATGGCCAGCCTGCAGTCCAGATCTTTCACCCATAGAAAACATTTGGCGCATCATAAAGAGGAAGATGCGACAAAGAAGACCCTAAGAACAGTTGAGCAACTAGAAGCCTGTATTAGAACAGAATGGGACAACATTCCTATTCTAAACTTGAGCAACTTGTCATCTCAATCCCCAGGCGTTTGCACAGACTATTACTCAAAAAGAAAGAGAATGCCACAGTGAAATAAACATGGCCTTATCCCCAACTTTTTGAGATGTGTTGATGCCATGAAATTTAAAATCAACTTATTTTTCCCTTAAAATGATACATTTTCTCAGTTTAAACATTTATTGTCATCTATGTTGTATTCTGAATAAAATATTGAAATTTGAAACTTCCACATCATTGCATTCCTTTTTTATTCACAATTACATATACACACATACATACAGTACACATACACCACCCTCCATAATTATTGGCACCCTGGTTAAGATGTGTTCTTCGGCTTCTAATAAATTCAGTTTTCTCTAAATAATATAGGACCAAAAAAAGGAAAAATCAGCCCTTAATTCAAGTGCATTTATTCAGTGGGAAAAAAATCATTAAAAATAATTCTTACTTACCAATCATGTGTGCCACAATTATTAGCACCCCTGATGTTAATACTTTGTACAACCCCCTTTTGCCAACAAAACACCACCTAATCTTCTCCTATAATGTTTCACAAGATGGGAGAATACAGAAAGAGGGAGCATTCCTCTTTGCACAATCTCTCTAAATCATCCAGTGACCTGGGTCTTCTCTGCACCCATCTTCAGCTTTCGGGCAGAGGCCACCAGATTCTGATTTCAAATGTCCAAGTATTTCAAAGCAATCATGATGCCATGCACCCTAACAAGGTTCCCAGGGCCTCTTGAAGAGAAACAGGCCCACAGCATCACCGATCCTCCCGCATACTTCACAGTGGGCATGAGGTGCTTTTCTGCATACTCATCTTTTGTGTTCCGCCAGACCCACTTAGAGTGTTTGTTGCCAAAAAGCTCTATCTTGGTCTCATCTGACCAAAGCTCACGGTCCCAGTTGAAGCCCCAGTACCGCTTAGCGAACTCCAGACGTTTGCGTTTATGATTGTGAGTGAGAAAAGGTTTTTTCCGTGCATGCCTCCCAAACAGCTTGTTGGCATGTAGATAGCGCCTGATAGTTGTTTTGGAGATTTTGTGAACCCAAGATGCTACCATTTGTTGCAATTCTTTAACAGTGAGCTTTGGAGAACTTTTTATTTCTCTTATCATCCTCCTCACCGTGCGTGGTGGCAAAATAACCTTGCGTCCTCGTCCAGGCTTGTTTACCACTGTTCCAGTTGTTTTAAACCTCTTAATGATTCCTCTGACAGTAGATATGGGCAGGTGCAGGCGAGTGGCTATTTTCTTGTAGCCATTGTCTGACTTGTGATGGTCGACACACATCTACCTTACTTGAATGGTGTGTTCCTTTGTCTTTCCCATGTTGAAGAGTGGATAAGAGGAATGGCCTCTGTGTCATGTCATATTTATACCCCAGGGAAACAGGAAGTGATGAGTTACTAATTAAATATTTCCTAGATACTCTGATCAACTTTGTAAACTACTGTAGAAATGACAGAAATACTTCAATTACATTTATTTCTTGGAATTGTTAGGGGTGCCAGTAATTGTGGAACAGGTGATTTTATGAAAAATAATTATTTCTTAGTCAGGGATTTTTTTTTCCCCCCTTAAAATTCACTTGAGTTGAAGGTTACATTTTTCTACAATTTTCAGCGTGAGAGTATGCTTCTGCAATAAAAACTGAATTTATTTTAAGGCTTTTAACACATCTTAACCAGGGGTGCCAATAATTATGGAGGGCAGTGTACATATATATACAGTACTGTGCAAAAGTTTTAGGCAGGTGTGAAAAAATGCTGTAAACAAAGAATGCTTTCAGAAATATAAATAATGATTGTTTCTTTTTATCAATTTACAAAATGCAAAGTGAGTGAACAAAAGAAAAATCTAAATCAAATCAATATTTGGTGTTACTACCTTTTGCCTTCAAACCAGCATCAATTCTTATAGGTACACTTGCACAAAGTCAGGTATTTTGTAGGATTATAGTCATTATATTATTTTGTAGGATTATAGTCATTATATTATTTTGTAGGATCATAGTCATTATATTATTTTGTAGGATTATAGGATTATATTATTTTGTAGGATCATAGTCATTACATTATTTTGTAGGATTATAGTCATTATATTATTTTGTAGGATTATAGATCTGTGGTTAGTTCTCCAAGATGTTTGGAACAACCTACCAGCCGAATTCCTTCAAAAACTGTGTGCAGGTGTACCTAGAAGAACTGATGCTGTTTTGAAGGCAAAGGCTGGTCACACCAAATATTGATTTGATTTAAATTTCTCTTTTCTCTCTCTTTATATATATATGCACCATTTTTATGCACCATTTTTATGATCTGGGTATAAATCTAACATAACCAACAATTTAGCAACTTTATGACACATGCAAAATACAGAAAGTCTTTTATATGCTACCAAAGGGTTAGATATGGGTCAGGGGGGAAAAAGCAATATGAAATGAGAATTTTCAAAGAACATTAACATAAATAAAACAAATATTAATCATTTTAAGCCATTCGTGCATGAATTCGTTAAAAAATATTTTGTTTTGTCCACCTGAACGGATACTACATCAAATGAGAAAAAAGAAGCAATATTATTTGTGTTCTTCTTATAAAATCTTGGTATTTTTTCCCATTTCAGCATTCCACCCTCCTCCTCTCCAGCTGGCAAGCAGTGAGAACGAAGGAAAAGAATAATTAATAACGTTCTTCATAAAAACGTTCTTCTTAATGCCTAAGCTGTTGAATAAATTACCAACAAACATGTTAAGAATTTAACAGCGTCATTGCACAACAGTTAAGAGATGATTTTTTATTCAGTTTTCCACTTTTGTTTTTTTTTTACTGAACTAATTTCTCATCGCTGTTTGCTACACAGTTAGTGATGCACAAACTGGCCAAATTTTTTTGGCGTCCACTGTCTATTCATAGGCAATAAATCATCCTAGGATACACATCTCCTCGTCCCCATCTGCCACTTTAGGCAATGTGTTAAATCGTTCCCACATACGTTTCTACCTGTTTTATAAGGAACCTGTGTGACCCATACAGTTGTACTCCCAGTAGAAATGCTCAAACGATTCCCTGTCTGTTTGGAAAACTGTAACGAATTATAAAAAAGAAAAAGAAAAGAGAGAGAGAGAAGGTGGCCGTCCGCTTTACGTCCAAGACAAACAGGGAGGGCCTCAGCACTCAGCCCTGATTCTGTCCACGTGAAAGGTTGGTGTGGTTATGCAGCAGTTACCACAGAGGGCCTATTAAACCAGACGAGGAGAAAAAGCCAAAGTCAAAGCTGTGAAACAGAGTAAGAAGAAGATACAGCAGCAGTGTTGGATGTACAGTTGGGTATTTGTTTAAATCCACCGGGACATTTGCGTTATCTGACCTATTCAGGTAAACTCTGTAAATAACACGATCTCATTAACCAACCATTTTCAAGAAATAATGTGTTCTTAAAAGCCACTTGCGCAGTTTTCACCAAGACTCTGGGATTTGTTTTCTTATTTATGATTTGTTCCTAGGTACGAACAGAATCCACAACTGCTGAAGAGCGTTCTCAAGCTAATTTTATTGAACGTATGCTTGTGCAAAATGTGAGTTTATTGGTTTTTCTACAATTCCAGAGTTACATAATGTAAAGTGAATGATTATTTGTCATTGTGAACAGCACAGCACAGCACACAGTGCACCACAACGAAATGTGACCTCTGAATTTGACCTATCCAGGAGTTTTTCATTGCCACTGTCGCCTCAGGCTTGCTTGTTGGCGGCTTCGGCCGGTTACATGTTAAAACGTTTTGTGATAATGTCTGTTGTAAACAGCTATAAAATAAAATTGAATTGAATTACTTACTTACTTTCCAACACTGGACATTAGCGAGTCAGAGCAAACTTATACAGACTAACACAGAGATCCAAGTGAGTGAAAGAAAGAACGAAAGAATAAGGAGCACTTTCTCTCAACTCCACATCTGGAAAATACAAAAAAATTTGGTTTAAACAAAAACTTTCATTTCAGACAGTGACTGATGGAGCCTCAAACATTTGGCATCAACCGAAACAGTCCAAGTGCAGTTTTAGGTTTGATCTGTAATGTTATGCTGTTTACATCCACGACATTATGATTTATCCTTCATTTCTATAAAATAAGCTCTCTAACCCATGTAAATACTTACACGTATAAGCCGACTCTCTCTCTCTCTCTCTCTCTCTCTAACACATCAAGGACTTGAAAATATGATTTTTTTTCCCTTTCTACATTTATTTATTAAATCATTTATTTAAACTCTTTGAAGTCTAAAAGGGAAATATCTGGGGAACCAGTTCATTTCCCATTCCATCACAATTAAACAATTATGCAAAAAACGTCACACACCTGATTATGCCAAGATCTAATCTTTGCAGATTCATTTTCAGAATATCAGTACAAGACCCCCAGAGTTGTGGAGTAAATCCCTGCACCTGATAAACCTAATAAGAAGTAAGATGGTGAAATCGATGGCATGGAGCCGATCTATAAATGTGCGCATGCACTGCAGTAAAGCTGCTTTATTGTCATTTGCGCTAATTCGTACATATTGATATCGTAATGTAATGCTCGCAGCCTGTGTGTTCCTGATCATGTTAGCACCATAGGCTCAAAATGACAGAACTGATTTTATTTTTTGTTGAGATTTTGAGAAACGAAAATGATTCGTTTAAACAGATTTCTGAAATTTCCAGATGCTCCTTAAGCCTGTGGCACTGAAACAGTAGGGAAATTAAACCGTATAATTGCATGATTTGCTTTTGGGGTTGTATTTTGGTGCGTTACTTAGGAACCATCACAAAATTACAGAACTGTGTTTAAATTAGTAATTTTTGAGATGTTATTTAAATAATAATAATTTAGCGTATACATATGGGTGTGTAATTATTACATTGTTAGGAAACCAGTATTTCCAAAAGCATAACAGAATAATCTGTCAAGTATTCAGACATTTTTAAAACATTATTTTCTGTTTTTGTTTAAAAAAAGACTCAGACCGTTTAAAATTTACATAAAATCGGTACTGTAACGGACATATATAAGTGGTATCGTGCCATCTTTAAAAGGAGAACACAATATCTCAGAATACCAGAGTGTAGGTGTAGTTACATACAGTGTCACAGGAAAAATATACACACATAACCACAGTTTAGCTACACAATATAACGTGCTGCATTAACCAAATTCTAGCTAATGCATTTTTGCAATTCTAGCTGTGTATTTTTGTGTCTCTGTATATTACAAATATTAATGGATTAATGGATTAATTAATGGATTTTCTAAATTCAAAAAAATAATAATGTTTGTGATAATAATCATTTCACAATATATTGTACCTGTTAAAACGAGCAAATACAACATAGATTGTTTTTGCAATTACAAGTTACAAAAATATTTAACATGCTCCCCTTTCACACCAACACAAACAATTTTGTTTGCTCCAGACCGTTTTGAGTTTTGCAAGATATTATTCCTATACATTTCAGATGTGGTGGATGAATATATTAATCCCTTCGTACAAATTTAATCCTGAATTTATGGAAGTTATGGATAATGGTACAGAGGACCCTTTTTGAGTCACAGACGTTCAAATTAATCAGATGTATCCAAATTAACTAATAGATTCATTGCACTGTAAATATTTTTAGTTTGCAATCCCATTATTAAAATGGTTTGTGCATGTGCACCATCATTACACTCTAAACCAACTCTGTCCCTATAACTTTACTTAGTTAATGCCGGTATTATCCCCTTTCCGCCCAGTCAGCCCCCGTGATTTGTGGGTAGCTCTCACATCTCACTTTATCACAGCTCGCTTTTTTCCCCCAGGTAACATTTAAGTCGAACATTTTGTCTTCATTTTATGTTAAATGTTAAATATGCCTCGCGGATGGCCGTTTGACCCCGGCAGCTCTTGTGTCCGGCAACAGAATTTGCCTTTTCCTCTTCCAATTTACTGCCACTCTAATGGCAGAGTCGGGTCAGCGGCGGGGCTCAGGATCCGTTACAGCAGCGCAAGACGAGACCTCCGAGAGAGACCTTTTATTGGCAATACTAAAATGTTGTGGGCAGACAGCGTGCCTGGTGTCCTGTAACTCTCTGACCTTCCTGATAAATCACACCCAAACAGATCCACCTAGACAGGAACCTGACAAGCAGAAGATGTCATCTGAAATAATTTTGTACTGAATTCACAAGGCCAAATGGAATGATTAATAAATGAATAATTTTACTGTCATCTGAAATAAGTTTGAAAAAATTCTGGATTGAACTCTCATAGCCAAATAGAACGATAAGGGAAGGCAAGTTAATTTTTTACACACTTTAATTTGAGTTAATTCAATGTTATTTATAGCAATGGAATGTTACAAAAAGGAATAAAGTAACAAAAAAAGAATTAAAAAAAGAATATAATAAAAGATTATAAATAAAAATATTAAAAAAACAAAATATTATAAAAACAATTTAGTCATTTTGGACTGGACTCACATAACCAAGTATAATGATTAACAATTATCATCATCTAAAATCATTTTCCCATCATTTTAGACTGAACTTTTACAAATTGAATGAATAATTACTTAATAATTATTATTGGCATATAAGATAATTTAGAAATAATTTAAAACTCAGAAATTCTTTCATACTGCACTTCAATAGCCAAAATAAAATCATCAATTAGTTTATTATTTTAATCTTAAGTAAATTTGAAATAATTTTGAACTGCACTCACATTATGAAACGGATTAATTATTAAGTGATGAATCATTCGATTTGGCTACGTGAGTTACTATTTCAAATGACATTGTCTCTGTCTCATCAGAATCACAATTATACTCAGTCTCTGTCTCACTGGGCCTAGAATGTAAAGAGAAGCCTAATTTTCACACCCCACAATTCCCAGAACCTTCCCAGAACCCCCTGCTCTGACCGGGCAGTGACACCCCTGTAGAGACTCCCAAACTGCCCCGAATGCCCCCTGGAAGGCGTCAGGAGGCTGAGCTGCTCTCATCATCTGACTGTAATAACTCACTTATCACTGTCTTTCAGCTACACCGTCTGCCTATTGTTTCAGAAGACTTCCTTTTTCCTGTTCGGAGCATTTGTGCAGGGCTGAGAGCACCAAGATCTGACACGCTCAGATCCGACGATGAAAAGCTAATCTCACCTCTGTACGCTGCAGGGATCACGTCAAGGCTTTTCCCAGAGTTCCTTTCTATTGTATCTTGTATCATAAGAAGTATTGCTTTTTACAGTATCTTTTTCCAATAGAATTCCAAAGGCAAAAGTTCAACCCCAACATCCGTCCTTGAGGGAGAGGTACACCAAACTAGCGATCATGCACATCATGCTTTTTGGTCAGGGTGGTGATCGTCTAGGGGTAGGATAGTCACCTCCAAACCAAAAGGTCATAGGTTTAAATTCAGTTCTATCCTACCTCCAGAACTGCAACACATTAACTTTTCAACAAGACGCTAAAGTCCAAGGATCTTGCTCATGGACCCCGTCAAGGCCATTTCAAGGCACTTTGGGGACCCCAGGCCAGCTCGGGCCCTCAGCAATTGCTTGGTTTGCTTTCCCTGTTGCGATGAGCGATTGCGATTGTTGATAGTTCTGGAGGTAGGCTACAGCTGGGCCCTTGAGCAAGACCATTGGAGTTAAGGGACTACTACCACTGGGTCCTTAAACAAGACCATTAACCTTTAATGTTCTCCGGTTACCTCTGAATCAAGGTTCTTCAGTTCAGAACGGAGGAAGTCTTTCAGACAAGAACGGCTTCAAGAACCCTAAAAGAGTTCAGTTTCCTTTAAATCAAACTCTCAAGATTTTCACATCTAGGGGTGCATTTCTCAAAAGCATAGTTGCTAACTACATTAGCAACTATCATAGTGTACATAAGCAGCTAACAGTGTACATAAGCAGCTAACATAGTGTACATTAGCAGTGTACATTAGCAGCTAACATACCATAGTGTACATTAGCAACTAACAGTTTGCCTTAGCAACTAACATAGTATACATTAGCAACCAACATAGTGTACATTAGCAACCAACATAGTGTACATTAGCAACCAACATAGTGTACATAAGCAGTGTACATTAGCAGCTAACATACCATAGAGTACATTAGCAACTAACAGTTTGCCTTAGCAACTAACATAGTGTACATTAGCAGCTAACAGTGTACATTAGCAACCAACATAGTGTACATTAGCAGTGTACATTAGCAGCTAACATAGTGTACATTAGCAGCTAACATACAGTAGTATACATTACCAACTAACAGTGTACGTTAGCAGCTAACATAGCATATGTTAGCAGCTAACATAGTGTACATTAGCAGCGTACATTAGCAGCTAACATAGCATACATTAGCAGCTAACATAGTATACATTAGCAGTGTACATTAGCAGCTAACATAGTGTATGTTAGCAGCTAACAGTGTACGTTAGCAGCTAACAGTGTACGTTAGCAATGTACATCAGCAGCTAACATAGTGTACATTAGCAGCTAACATACAGTAGTGCACATTAGCAACGAACAGTGTACAATAGCAACTAACATAGTGTTGCTTATGTAGTTAGCAAAATGTTAGCAACTATGCTTTGTTTGTTTGTTTGCACTGAAAATAACCTGGAGCCACGTCGTCTCGTCTCTCTATGTATCTGTACAGTATATAGCAGAGATGACAATAAAGTTGACTTTGACTTTGACTTTGACTTTGACTTTGACTTTGACTGATTTGGGAAACGCACCTCCTGAGAACCTGCACAGAGCCGACTGACATGAGATTTCATTAGTTTGGTGGTATCTAGCAACACCTTCATGAACAACACAAAGTGAAAAGTAAGGCTGGTGGTAGGATATTCACCTGCAAACCAAGAGGTTGTGAGTTTGAAGCCTGCTCTATCCTACCTCCAGCTCTAGAGAGACTGACCCTGTAATTAGGAATCGGAAGTTGCTGTGGATAAGAGCATCAGCAACATGTCATAAGCTCAGTGCTAAATATTTAGTGATGAACATAAATGTGCTTTTATGTAAGGCTGTGCAATTAATCGAATTTTAATTTCAATTTCAATTTCAGCTCCAAACAATCACAAAAATAATGTAATCGACAAAAACAATTATAATTACAATTATTTTGCCACATTACGCTCTGCAAGTATACTCATATTTTGTCTTGTGTTCCGAATGACACGCACACGCACTAACGCACCTTCCGAAGACTGAACGCACGTGTGTGTTCTGGTGGCGGTGTACAGTCTGAGCGGGTAAAGATGGCGGAAGGAGGAGAGCAGCATAAAGTCTTAAATAGTAACACAAAGTAAAGTGTTAAATAATCGTGATTTCAAGATTGACCAAATTAATCGTGATTATGTTTTTTTTCATAATCGAGCAGCCCTACTTTTATGTACTAAAGATGAATTTTGATACTAGACACTTGTACTGTGCTGCATGAGTAAGTTGGGATTTATTGGTTAAAAGTTTGATTTAAATTTGTCTTGCCGGTAATGCTACAGTGGTCTAAATGACTAAAATCTTGTGTTGGCGATGATAAGATTGGGGGTTTGAAACCCTAGAACCATGATTGGATGCCTGAGCAGGGCCTTAAGACCTACAGGAGCTGCTTTACAATAATGTCTGCTGAATGAAGTAAGTGTAAATGGAAATGTATGTTCTTGAGTTAAACTCTCTGGATATTCCTAGCCCTTTACTGCTGGGCTCCTCAGGAGCTACCATGTTCAAAAAGGTCATTATTATTAGTCATCTTAAATAACGCCAGGTGTGAGGTCAATCGAGCGCAAGTTGAAAATTTTCTAATGTCAGGTTATTTGCTTAGACATTCACTTTGGTGACACACCGCCATGGTATTTATTGCATACTGTGGCTCTAAATATGGCCCATGTCAGCAAAACCCTTTTCAGGGTGAGTTGGTACTGATGGTTTGGTTTGTTGCTTGTTTTTGAGCGTCTGTGAAATGACTGATATTTGGGTTCTTTCCATATTTGACTGTTGGACTTTTACCATTTGGGATTCATGTACAATAGGAGGTGCAGATGGAAGAAGTTAAACTCAACAGTAAAATCTCACAGGATGTATAGTGTAGGATGTAGTCATCACTAACATGGGAAGGCCTTCTGCCAGCACAATGTCACAACTTTCTAATAATATGTTCAAATATTATCTCCGACAAGAAGTAAGTAATTTCGGAAGACGACACGTTATATCAGAACACGGCACACTGTAACGCGATACACAATCAGATTTACGCAGGTCCAGTTCAAGAGGAGAAGAGGAAACAGGAAGAAGGAGGTTGTCTTTTCAAACTGCGCTCTATTAATTTCCCTCTCCTGGCCTGCGCTGGCCGGCGAGGGAAGCGGCTCGTTTCTTTTTATCGTTGGCATCGAGTTGAATAAGAGAGTCCACTGGGCAGGAGGAGCTGTTTGCTCAAGTGGAGCCAATTACCAAAAATAAATTGGGTCTTCCTCCCTCGCTTTCTTCTCTCTTCCTCTCTCCCCCTCATCTCTTTGGCACCGCGTCGGACGGAGTCTGGGAACGGGCCGCCTCGCTCTCCTCCTTCCAAATAAACACAGTGGTAATGGCTGTTTACCTAGTGCGCAAGAGCGATTTCGCTCTGGGAACTTAAACATCTTTGACAAGCAAAATGGCTTCAGATAAATCACCGTTCCCCTTTTTCTTCGAGGTTGATTGGAGGGGTAGCGAGGTATTGTAACTATTACCCGCAGCTCCGTCCCGTTTTCCATTCATCCCGTGGCACGTTCTCCCGCAGAACGGTGTCAGGATTGGAATCGGGGCGATCGTCAGCACTCGTCTTAGTTCATTAGTTAATTAGGGAAGGAAAATAGCCAAGAGCTTCTGAAGAATGTGACGGACCGCCTCGGGGCTTTTTAACAACAAGGATCTGCAAAGATTTTGGAAAGATATAAAAATATTAATTTTCTTAATTACATTTAACATCAAAATTTAAAGGTTTTAATTAATTAGCTTTAAGTGCATCCCGACATGACAAATATTGTGTATTACTGGATGAAATAGCTTAGATGTACTTTTTCTCTTTTTCTCTGATGCTACTTTTTCTCTGTAGCTTGTATATCTTACAGGTATTTCATATGTATCTTGGCTGTAGCTTAGATATTTTTTAAGCTGCTTGTAGCTTGAAAGACTACATTTTGAATAAACATATGGATATTAATACAGTTTTGGATATACGTGTGCCATCTCCATTTATTTATCCTGTAGTGGTGAATAGTGAAATGGATTGAAATGGAATTCTTACGCCGCAAGACAATGAGGAACACACAGCATCAGGTTTCATTAGTTAATTAGGGAAGGAACATGAACTGTAAAACAGCCGAGAGTTTCTGAAGAATGTGACAGAACACCTCCGGTCTTTTAACCGCTGAGGATCTGCCGAGATTTTTTGGAAAGACTGACGCATGGAACAGAGGGCAACCTGAACACGAATGGGTGGCTTGAAAAAATAAAACAAACGAGGAGTGAGAGAGAGAAACAGAGACAGAGAGGGAAAGATGGTGATTAAGAGGAAAGTCGTGTCATACTGCTGCCTACAGAAGTAGAACAATTATACATTATATTATTAAATACATATTTAAAGGTGTATATTGAAGTCCTGGCCAGTAGCAAACCAGCAATACCTAACAAAATACCATGACAAAGCAATTTAAAACTGAAACTGGTCACTGATATGATCAGTGTTGCAGAGTAGCTAACCAAAATTAGTGACACTAAGCGAATTTAAGAATTGAAGTGAATTTAAGTGAGTCATTATTTGTCATTGTAAACACTACACAGCACAAACTGCACCACAATGAAATGTGACTTCTGCATTTGACCCTTCCATGAAAAAGCAGTGGGCAATTTTTTGGTAGCGCCCGGGGAGCAGTACTTGGTAGAGATGGGCCAATACATGAACAGGATATCAGTCTGATAACACCAGCTCTCGCTCACAATCTGTTTTCCTGATGAATTACACTACTGTGTTTAAACAAATAATTTTTAGATGTTATTTTAATAATAAATAATTTAGCATATACACGTGGGTGTGTAATTACTGCAATTTTAGTATTTTAGTCAAGTGTTTCCTTAAGCATAACAATTATCTCGGTCGTATGCATTTTTTTAAGCATTATTTTCTGTTTAAAGACTGTATCGGATTGGTATCATATGGGCAGGTATCCAGATTTACAATATCGGAATCAGTATCAGACATAAGAAAGTGGTACGGGAACAGAGCCTATCCCAGGAACTACGGGCGCAAGGTGGTGACCAACCCTGAGCAGGCGCTAAGACACCGCAGGGCACACACACTCACTCAATCACACAATCACCCTCACACCTTGCAGGGCCAATTCAGAGTCGCCAATTAACTTGTACTGCATGCTTTTGGACTGTGGGAGGAAACTGGAGCCCCCAGCAGAAACCCACACAAACACAAAGAGAGCATGCAAACTCCACACAGAACGGTCCTACAGTCGAACCGGGGATCGAACCCAGGACCATCTCGCTGTGAGGCGGCAGCACTAACCACTGCACCACCCGGAAATAAATATATTTTAGATAAATATATGCATATTAATATGATTTTGGATGTACATGAGCCGTCATTTATTTAAATTAGAAACAAATTAAAGGTTGACGTAGCCCTCCTTCTCTGTCTTAGGCACAGTGTTTGGGGTGTCCAGAAAACTCTACACATACATCTGTCTGTCTATGCTTGTGATAAGTGCTAGTTTATTTCTTGAAAATTCCTTCGATCAGACAAATGTATTTGATGTAGAGACGGTTCTGATGTGTGTGCCTCAAGTTCACATTCCTTTACTATATCTTCTGTAAAATAACGAGCAGCCGCTCTCAGCTCATTGAGCTTTATGCAGCGGAGCTCAGATAAGCAGCTCCCACTCTGTGTTTAAAGCCGGATCAATTTTTCAGCACTATAATCTGTCAGGAGTATGAGGTTCAGTGCTTGAGGCTTCTAAACTTCAGAAAACTGTTTAATTTAATGGTTGAACACCATCACTCATGTTTACGTGAGTTTTCACCTTCATAGTGAGTTTAAAACAAGACCTTCAGGGCATTAAAAAATCACATCTATTCCCAAAAACAAATTATTTAGAAGAGGTGAGATTCATATAAACATGGGTACAAAAATGCAGGCCAAAAGTTCCAACACATTTTCTAGTGCACTTTTATCTTGTTTTTACCTTTGGGTCAGAAAAGTACCAAAACTAAACCGGTAGAAAGTGGAATTGGAACCATTGCTTTAAAACTTGAAATCAATGTAAAATGCTTAGTTCCACTTTAGTGAAGCAGGCTATCTGAATGACTCATCAACTGAACCAAGTACCGTTGGGTCAGATAAGTAGCAAAGATAAACTGACAGAAACAGGAACTGGAACCATTGCCTCAAAACTGCAAATCAATATAAAAATGCAAAGTACCATTTTGTGAAGCAGGTTATATGAATGACTGATCAACTGAACTAAGTACCTTTGGGCCAGATAAGTACCAAAGATGAACTGTTGGAAACAGGAAGTGTCTTTAATAGTTAAGGCATTCATAATGATGATAAAGTAGATTTTTGGTAGTGAAGTTACTTAAAAGTTTCGTATCATTTTCTTTTCTATTCCTTTATTTACCCACATGGTGCTAGAGCAGAAACTCCTAGTTTCCACCATCATTAGGACTTACATACCTAAAAACCATCCATTTTAAGTTGCTCTCAAGACAGTTATCATTTTTCTGCCATGTTTTAAACCTACAGTATTGCACTGAGTTTAACTTTCCTCTGAATTTTCAAAGCTTAAAAGATACAGTATGTTCAATTATCTGATAAACACCACTGGATAGTTGACCTTGAGTCTGTATGGATTGCTGTTTAAAGAATCTAATGTGAACTTCGCTTGTCTCGTCTCATTCAGCAACTGCCCTACTGCTGTCTGTTAGCTCTTCAAAGTACTTTGACTTAGGGCTTCAATGTTTTAAGTGTTTCTTTACAGTTCCTGCAGCAGAGGTCAAATAAGAGGTGATTTCTTAAGCCTGTCTGCGTTCCTCATGACTTCTCAAAGTTTCATGACTTTGAGGCAGTCATGACCAAATAGATACACCATCAATATGTCTCATTTATTACAATGAATTAAAATTTACAGAAAAAAGTGTCATTTTATAGAAATAAAGCCGTGTGTGTCTGCATGGAAAACCAGCCTGGTTGTATTCCACCTCCAACAGCATCACCACTAACGCGCCTCTAAGTAAAACACTTAACCCCAAACTGCTCCAGAGTTCTTGTAATTAGAGCATGTAAGTCTCTACGGTTTAGTGCTTCAAACAAACACTGATGAGACAAAACATAACGACCAGCTGCTTAATATCCTCCATGTGCCACCAAAACAGCTATTGTTGCCATGGTTTATGTCCTGATTTATTTTCTGCTCGAATATGCTTGTACAGTCCGAGCATGCGTCAGCATCTGACCAGAAAAACCTCTAAAAACTATGTGTCCTATCCTGCTGACTTTATCTAGAGAAATTCTTTGCAAAGTTGGAAAGAAAAAAACAATAGAGTAGATCACTCAGATGGAGGAGAGGAAAGCTGGTGAAGTTTCAGAAATATGTGCCACCAAATAATCAGTAAGGCAACTTAACCACTTTAGCGTGCAAGCAGGCAAGTTGGTCATTTTGTCAGAAACACAATACATGTTATATAATAAACATTTACATTTATGGATCAATAATCCAATAAATGTGGATTAAGGGTCTTACTCAGGGACCCAATGAAGGTAGTGCTGGAGGCAGGATTTGAACCCTTTACCTCTTGAGGCCAGTGTCCTAACCACTAGACCACCATCACCTCAAAACCTGGATGCAAACGCATCCATTTTAAAATGGCTTCACCATCTAGAAGATCTGGATCAAACACTGAACGCTGAGATTGATCCCACCAATTTATGGAGGTCAACAATGAGTTCCTGCAAAGACCTCTGAAAAATGAAAGAAAATCTTTTATGGAATTCAGTTGGAAATTCTGAGTTGGAACCTCCTTTGACCTGCCAGAACACTACAGTATGAAAGTGGGGCAGAATGCCTTTCAAGTTTGGAATGGTGCAGTGGTCAGAATAGCTATAAACCCTGTATCGGTCTCCAAAAGATGGATCCTAAAAGCTAGAGATGAAAACATAACAGTACCGCCACCTTAAGCCCCTGAGCAATACCTTTGTACCGAAGTTTAACTGGTCATCTATTAACCTTTCAAGGCAGAATTTGTCACACAATTGTCCCTCAAAGAAAACACAAGTAACCGATTCCCATCTAACAGAACACACAATCCGATATTCTCCCCAATGCAGGCCACTACCTCTCTTGAAAAGTCTGCCTGTTTATTTTCTCCCTTTAACGACCCCTTCATTAAAGTAGGGTGAAAACAATTATGGGTGTGTAAGTTATTTGGGCCCTTACAAATCCCTTTATTAAATAACCTCGCTGCTATCCAGTTGGCTTGGAGATCAGGATTAAATAATGACAGTGTAGAGGAAAGTGAATGTGTATCGGGGGGCGGATGCCTGAGGGGTTTGCCTGAGTAATTCAATTAGATGTAATATGCGCCAAACCCTTAAAATTACCAGCTAATTCCCTTTCACTGTTTAAAACAGAGGCTCTACATGGACAGCGCAGTGGCAGGCAGATTCGCTGGGGCTGTCTGTCAAGACCAAATCATGATAAATCACTCTTCTGTATCTAGTTGGGTTTTTTTAAATTAAGACGAGACCACGACGCCTACAGGCAGCGGGTCATTAGAAAAGTCGTTTTCAGATTATGTGAAAACTCAAATGGAGAGATTCACAGAGTAATTCTTCTTACATCTCAGAAAGTGGCGGTGGCCTGGCGAAGAAGCACTCAGTCATCAATCAAGAAAGATTTGGAGATGATGGGTTCAAGCATGGCCGTTCCTGAGCAAGGCACTTAACCCCAAGTTGCTCCAGGGAGACTTGATGCAATTAGGAAAAGGAGAGTCCCTCTGGATAAGGGCATCTGCAAAAGGCGTAAGTGTAATGTAAACGTTCTCATTAAGCTACTCTGCTCTGACTGGTCTTCTGATTGATGACTGACACATGGAGAAATCCATCAGCTGCTAAAAAGACAGTCCAATCTAAAAAGCAATCTAAATTCTGAATTCTGACGCCATACAGATTGGTTTAATGCCAGGTTTAGGCCGTGATTCTTTTTTTTAGTCCAATCAGAACATACAGTGTCAGCAGTCGATTTATTGCTCAATCTTCATCATGATCGGTCAGAAAAACTTCTAAAATATGGCCCAGTCTTGAGCAGTGTGTCCTATAGTGCTGACTTTATCTAGAGAAATTCATTGCAAGGTTGGAAAGAAAAACACTGAAGGAGATCACCTGGATAGAGAAGACTGCAGCTGGTATAGTTTCATGATCACAGCAAAGACTGCCATTTACAGTAAATACAAAAACACAACCATTTGACATCAACTGCTTGCTAGTAATAGATCAATAACAATATTCTGGACGTTTTAGAAGTTAGTCATTTGGTTTGATGGTTATTAGTGGATTTATGTTGGAAAATTAGTCTAATTTGGAGTCTGCTTAGCCATTAAAGGTCCAAATGCAAAAACAATGCATTGTAAACTCAGTTTAAACAAAAGCTTCGCTCTCCCTAGAACTTTGGCAATTTACAGTCAGGCCATGTGTGGTTTTCACCCATCCGGAATCTGCCACCTTCCCAAGTTCACGCCTGGAATATTTTTCCATGTGGCGTAGTCCATCTGACGGGTCACTGAGGCGCAGAGCAACACCGAAGCCACCAGAGATCAGACTGACACCGGCAGAGGAGGAGAGCTCTCCAAAAACACCAAGCATTTGCAGTTCTGTCTTTCCAATTCATACCGTATCCACGGAAAGACACGTGAGCAGCTCAAACTTGATTTTTTTAAGGCCCGGAGAAGACGTCGGGACGACGCTGATCGACTGTTATGAGAAAGCTGTGGGTTTGTTGTGGCATTGCAAAGCCGGACATCTGGGTGTGCTTTCAATGTTTATCTTGACAAAAGGTAACTTATGTCAGGACGTCATGGGGAGAAAAAATGTCAGCCAGTTTTTGCACATCCGAGCAAGTAAATGTGAAGGTTTGGAGAAGAACTGTGTCTTTCAAATCTGATCATGATGATTTGGACCATCTTGAAAGGGATTACGTAAATCAAGCCAGCAGGTACTGTCTTGAATTTATGAGGGTGGTTAGACAATAGAAGATTGTATTTGACTTGAGTTAGATACGGTTTTTCTGAAGACCGCACTAGAGAATGGAGTCATTCTCAAATTTGTCAAAACCTGTTATTAATTATTGTTGCTTTGTCTGGAAGAGGAACTGTGAAATTTTCAGACAGTCCAGTTCAGCATCCGATGAAATCAGATCGTTAGCTGCTCACTCCAAGAAGGCGAAGATGTTAGCGAAATATGTATGTTGACTCACGCTCTAATTCCAGACGGATATTTCATGCTTTTGGGGTTCATTAATAATAACAGAGTGTAAAATAACCTTTAATACACCTTCTGGATGTTGGGATGAGTTGTAGGAAAGCTGAGAATTCCTCCAAGAACAGATAATTGCAGGACGAGTAGTGGATGTTTAAAGAAAAACACAGAGGAAGACTGTTCCTCTGGCTCTGGTTTGAATCAAAGGCTTAGGGAAATATTATGTGATGGAAGTAAACTTTTTGGAGAAGGAAAATGTGACCTTGGCAAAGAGCTGAGGCAAGTCAAAGGGCGGTTGGAATAGCCTCTCTCCAACAGTTGGTCATCAGGCCATCGAGCAGCTGCGTGTTTGTTTGAGTGAGTGAGTGTGTTTCTGGCCGAGACTTTTGGGGAATGTTTTCCTACTCTACACCTGGAGATTGAGAACAAACCTACCTTTGAGAATAAAAAATAGCGTTCTTTCCTGAGATATCAATAAAAGAAATGTTTAACTTAAATGTACTACATTTTAGAAAACTGTCCCCAAAAGTAAAGACATGAAAAGTATCTAACAACTGCATATTTGTACTTTGTTGCACATTTGCACTTTTTCCATGTCGACCAAAGAAGATGGGCATACACGTGAACATGCAAATCTAAAATTGTAAGCTTTAAAATCAGATTTACCTAAAATGTAGTTATATGCGTTACCAAAATATGTAAACAAAACCTGTCATATCTTTTTGAAAAACAATGTTTTTCATTTTTCTTTGCCGTCTGTCTAAGAAGTGCAATGTCATCATAGCTGTTAAACAGAGAATGTCAATAAAGAGATACAATCTCCTGCTGCTCCACTTGTCAAATCTCAGTCTAAAACAATGGGTAAAAACGACTCTGACGAGGCAATACATGCCATTACTGATAAAGCTTTCAAAGGATGAGAATGGTGACAGGACTTGAGAATAAGATTTGCTTTGAAAAGAGAGTGTATTCATACAGTATAACAGTTCCAGATGTGCATAACTGAGGCCTGCGCTGGAAAAAAACAGCACAAACCAACATGGATCTGGGTTAAGCTTGTACATGATTGCTGCTCATCATGCTGGTCAAGGGTTTACACCAAACACAAATTAAGTTATTTTATCCTGCTGCATTTTTTTTAACAACTGATGCACTTCGGCATGTGCAAATTCTTACCAAACTGCCAAAAACAAATCCACTAGGACTTCCCAAGAAACAAATTGTTTGAGCTGGTGTGACGAATTATGTGCAGATTTTGGGCAGTTTAGTGGTCAGTGCATTTCTGTCAATTTATTTTGTATGTAAATCGAATGGAAAGCCTCTCATTTTGCAGTCTCTTTTAAGCGTCACCCGGCAGTCTCCTCTGCCTCACTCGCTCTTGTGAATTTGCCAAGATTTTACCTGAAAAACATAGACATATACAATAACTATTAACTTTATAGAAAAAAAACCTTATGCTCAAATTTACAAGCCAGTTTATGACTACTTTTTACAAGTGTACAACTACACACTGTACAAAAGTTTCCACAGTACTTGCAGAAAATTTCATAAGGCTTCCAATGAGTCAGAACTAGTTTATTTGTGTCGTGGGGATTAAAATATGAAGCACAGCTACAACAGCTAACCCCACCCCCAAAGTTCAATCATAAACCGATCGTAACTTTTCATGAGCTTTGGCATGTTGGACATTGTGTTGGTTGCCATTCACAGTTTCTCAGCCAACCGTTAGCTCATTCATCACTGGACAGGTTCTGACCAGGGGATCAGAATATCGCTTTGGTGACAGATCATCTCAACACAACAAGCACACTGACATTTTTTAACAATACAGTCTATCACCCCTGTTATGTTGAGAATAGACCTGGCAACATGCCTGGATTGTCTCTAGCAATAAAACATCACACAGTGTTTAGAAGGCAGTCATAAAATGAATGCAACAGACATGTTTTTAACAGATTTTCACTATATTATAATGCTAATTGGTAAATGCTAGCAGAAACTAGCATTAGTTTACAGAAATCAGAATCAAAAACAGATGTTGACACTTTAATGGTGTGAACACAGCTTAATTGACAGCGCTGCAGAATAGATGGGATCAAAATGTCAACTGATGAAGGGCTGGTGCAAAACTAACTGCACTAAAAATGAGTTTCTACAGACTTAAAGCAGATCTATACTGCTTAACAACTGTAATTAATCAATGATATTTAATGCTTTATTATAATGATTTTCAATGCTGATCACATGACTAAAAGCTAATTTACTCGTATAATTCCTAAGCATGACGCCATAGAATAGGATTAGCTATTATAGCTGCCACGTTCACAAGTTTAAATATACTTTCAATATTTTAAAATATTTTCTTCCAAATCTGTGCAAGTGCATTTGCTGTGGATATGGGAAAACTTCTGTCCTCAGTCAAAAAACAAAATTTATATCCTCATCACGTTCCCATACCTAACCATTATAAAAAGATTCAAGAAGAAGCAAAAACGATTGAGTCAGCTTTCAGCACATTTATGCAACCTGGCAGGCAGACTGAGAAAGAAATGCATCATGATACTAAAACGAAAGACCATGCAGATTGATATCAACTGGCCCATCAAGGACATCACCGAATCCATCTCTCAATTTACATCAAGCTCCATTCTTTTGACAAATTCAATCCCAAAAAGGTGCTTTGCAACTAAATTAAAATAAAATGAAGAGAAAAGAACAGAGCATGGCGTCAGAAGACCCACACCAAGGCGAGAAAGATCAAAGTTTTAACAGTTTTGTCCTCGACGAGCAACCGCTCTTGCTTTTACGGCAAATGAAAGATGCTTTCCACAAAGCACTTTCATGTGAACCAGCTGCTGTTTGTACGAAAGGTTGAAGGACAAATTAATTTTGCTCCCCGAGTTTCTGCAGTCATGAGATGAGAGAGTAGGCCTGGATTAGCGGGTCATTTATAAAGAGCTGTCAGCTCTCTTAATTCTGTAAGAGATGGGGGAAAAAAATAGCCTCGTGGACACCCTGGAAGCACGACCTTAGCTTAGCGACAAGCTTTGATTTGTCATCGGTGACCACAACAAAGAGAAGCACTTTTTCCCCCCAACATGTGACGCTGACACACACAAATCATTCCAGCAGCTTGTCAGGGGGGTGGTTCCATGAGTTCCTCATGGTGTTTAGCGCCACTGCCTGGCTAATTCAAACCCAAAAATACAGCGGTTAGGGGCGTGGGCTTCAGTTCGAGTCCCAATCGTTCCCCAGAGTGTAGTTTGCAAATGAGCTGTTAAACTCTACCAGTCCCTTCCCCTCCAGAGCAACACAATGGCAAGGAATCCAAGCAATTCCATCTGAGAGGTTTTAGTTTTTCAAATCATTCTCTCAGCTGGAAAGATTTCATTGATGCACTTCATTAAGATGTGTGGTAATACTGCTTTCATTAGTAAATATATAGCGTCTATAAAAGATTTGGAATTTTATTAGCTATTAAATCACTTAACAAAGAGCTAGAAACAATGATTTGGTTGGGGTTTTCTTACTTTCCTAATCCAAGCTATTCCAAATCTGAGAGCTTTTAGTTTTTCAAATTTTTCCAACTGATGAAAACATTTTTTCAAAATATATTTGTTACTGTATCACTTAACATTGAACTTGAAAGAATGAAATATTAAACTAAACTATAAAAAAAAACAGACCTAGAACAATAAAACTTCTAAAAAATCTTAGTCAATTAATTTTTTTAAATCACTTAACAAACACAAAAATAATGACTTTGGTGGGGTATTCTCACGTTCTTAACTTTTTTCCAAGACTTATATTTAAAAAAAAATATGGAGGGAATCCTAGCAATTCCCTCTGAAATGTTATGAGTTAAAAGTTTATGCACTTTAAGATGTGTAATAATGCTGATTTCTAATATTATAAATGTTAGACTACTAAAAAATTAGAAATTTTATTAGTTCCTAAATCACTTAATATAAAACTAGAAACAACAACTTTACTTACATTGCTAAAAAAAATTAATCATACTCATGCAAATAAATATGAAAGGAATCCATGCAATTCCAGGCTTTAGAGCAGTGGTCACCAACCTTTTCAAGCCCAAGATTCCTGATGTAGCGCCCACTAGGCCTTACCTGGTACTGGAGGGGCCTTTCCCGAGTTCTAACTCAGATAAATGTATGAACGGTTTGTTGTTCCCCTTATAACTAATGTCTTTATGTCGTTACATGCAGTTAAACTATTCTATCCTAAACTTTTTCCTTGAACCACTCACTGTCTTTTCACTATATTAAATGCTATTCCTATATTACAATGTCTAAACATGAGCACTTCTACCCTTAATGTAACTTAATAACACTCAGAAATCCCCATCTTAAAGGCTATATAAAATAGTTTAATTAAGAACTGTAAATGATTTGTTAATGTTAAAGTTTACCCAAAACTATGCAATATCGATGTTTTAAATGTATGACAAACATAAGTATTTTAAAGAATGACCTTTAGAATGAAACTGAAGTAAATATTTCAGTGTACATTAGTTACCAATCAAATGAATTCAAATTCACTTCTGAAATGCAGTCACTGGTGAGCCTCCATTAAACTATTAACACTTAACCATTAGCGCACACAACCTTATTGCCTCTTCACTCGCGAATGACCAAAGGAAAATAAAATGTAATACCTTAATCAAAGCACTCTGGCAGTGGGTAGCTCAGCTCACCGACGTGGTTCGCCGTCTCTGTAGCGATGACAGTGGTCAAATCGTCGTGGATACGAGGTTCGCAGAATCAACGCAGTTCTCCCGCGGGCAGCAGTTGAAGTCCCGTTCAACACGCTTAGCACGAATAGCTAACTTTCAAGGTTCCGTCGGGTTCGCTCATGTTACTTCTTCCGAACGTACACCTTGCACAGTCTCGACAGTCTAGAACAAATGTACATTAAGTCCGAATGCACTTCACAACTAAACAGTTGCTGACATTCCGATAAAACGTTAGTCACGTCCTGCTTTCTCTCTCCGCCGCACCGTGCGAGGAGACCGCTTCCCGCCGCCATAATTGCGTTCTCCTTCCGCCTTCGCGCGCTTTTACCTTTCAACTCGACAGTGATTCAGTGATCGTACAATCATAATAAAATACATATTACATTCACACTTCAAAATAGTGAGCTTTGTGCCACACATTTCACTTCTCTAATGAAATGATTAAATTAGAAATATCTCAAAAGAAGTTTAAATATGTAACACTTGTACATAGGACTACATTTCCCAGAATTCCCATCTTGCGCGCTAAAGAAAATCATTAAGATATAAGCTACAAACATAACTTATTCTCTTATTTGTTTCTCATATAAAGATAAGCGTTTTAGTCCAAATGAATAATTATAAGCTATATGAAATCTTCAGTACTAATAATTCCACTCTAAATTATCTGAATGGCTTTTTATCACTGTGTTACACTGACCTCGGCCCTGGTGAAAGACCAGATCTATCTATTGAAGAAAAAGATAATAAAATGGGAGAAAATCATTTGGCCAAATTGAGATGGGAATTTGTTTTTGTACTTTAAAGTTTATTTTTTGTGTGTGGAACCAGCTCTCAATTCTTTAAATTTTGCGAGGCAAATGAGACCATATTTACAGTGATTTATTGCAACACATGCAAATGTACCTGTAGATACTATTTTAAAAGTCTCGCTCTTCGAAAGAGTCATGAGTATGAAGAAATGATTGAGTGACTTTCACACAATACTGTATGTCAGCAGTAAAAAAAATAATGATATGTTCATAACAACTAATGGCTTATTAGTGGTACCTAAGAATAATAAAAGGCAACAAGACTGGGCTATTAATACTGCCATATGACTAAAATTGATCAAAAAATAATGAAAGATTGCAGCCCCAAAATGGTGAGGAAAGGCCTGGGCGTAAGGAAGTGTATATGAAGTGAAAACACAATGTGACTGTAAAAATCAAATGATCTGGTGCTTTGGGTGGAGGTGCAGGGGACAGAGCGGCCCAAACTGCCCGACGTGGCGCTGATGGAAACCATAATAAGACGCCGGAGTTCACTAGTGGGTTGAGGAACGCCGAGCTCCAATATGGCTCCGGTTTCAGAGCAATCCAAATGCTGGGACTGTGCAGGAGAGAATTGCAACCCTGGGATGAAAAAGGAGAAGAAGGCTAGCTCAAAGATCTCCGATCTGTGGAGAGCAGACGCGGTGGAGCAACACCAGGAGACGAAGCGCGCAGGCGGGGGTTCGGCCGATTGAAATCTCCGTCTTCACTTCCTGATTCATGTCCTAAGTAGGCTCAGAGCGCAAAAAAATCTCAGCTCGATTGTTTCTGCCAAATGTTTTGCGCTATTTGCAGTTTTTCTGCATCTTTACCACTGAAAAATATGGAACTGGAGAGCTGTTATAACAAAATGTTTTAATCAGCCGAGTACGACATCAGACAGTACATTAAATCTCAGTTCTGAAACATTTCATCAGTGAGAGTGGGCCTCGTTCACCAGTATTTTTTTTCTTTAATTTGTTCTTATGAAATTCAGAAGGAAAGTGAATGAATGTGAAGGAATGTGGATTTGTGACATATTCTTAAAATGCTGGATTGTTCAGTCTATGAGCCAAAGTGTTATTCTGGTGTTTATTTATTTTAAGTGAGTGATAATTTTTCATTGTGAAAGCACCACTGAGCAGCAAACAGTTCACTACAACTAGATGTGACCTCTGCATCTGACCCATCCGTGAAGGAGCTGGCGTGCAGCGTCCAGGCACCAGTGCTTGGGGATCGTACCCTGCTCACAAGTACCTCAGTGGTACCTTTACTGGTCCAGGACTTGAACCCGTGACCTTCCAAACTCTGAGTCAACTTCCTAACCGTTACATGTTTTGTAAAAGAATAACAATAATTATGAACAATGATTAAAAAATTTTTTTTATTTAAATAGTACAGTATTATATACATATTAAGAAAACCCAATAAACGAACTTTTGGCACAAGCATACATCCAATAAAATGTGTGTAAAAGTCATCTTTGTCATTGACTGATTCTCTCCTTAGCAAGAGCCAATCTCAAACTTCAAAATCCTGATAAAAATGTAAAAAGTAGATTTTAAAAACATTTTTAAGAACAGTTATTGAATGATCTATACAATATGTGCAGGTTTTCTCATTTTTTAAAGACTAGAAGCAAAGGAAGAGAACTGCAGTTTTCAAGGTCAAACCACAGCCTATAATCAATGCATTATAAAACTGTCCTTTTTAAAACTATAGGCTCACACACACTTAGACGTAGGTAAAGAGTTTCTTTTGCTATGTCATGGCAGGAATAAACCAGAAAAAGAGGTAACATTTATCAGAAGTGAAGGCTGCTCAGTACAGTCACATAACAACTGGAAGTGAAAAATGAGGATTAAAATTCATACAACAGCCCTTGTCTGGCATCTAAAAATAACAGTAAAAGTGCAGCGATCTCAGAGAACTGACCTCTACCAGCATGGAAAGAATTTTGACAAACAGATCAAGATGCACTTTTTTGACTCACGGTGTAATTAAAATGAATGAAGGTAGAACATTCAGACAAAGAATTGTGTTAACTTTGTTTAAACCCCTATAACCCTTTACTACAGTAAAGGGTTTTACATTGGATGGATGAAAACCTAATTAATAAAGCTTAAAACAGCATTCTAATGTTCATACTTTAACATTAAATGTACTAAAAATAAAAACAATTTTACCCTTTTGCAATCTGATGATTCTTCTGATGTTCACACAGGCTAACAAAAACTAAGGCAAAGTCTACAAACAGATACTCTTCATGACAAAAAATGTTGAACAAATAAATTCATATGTGAATAAACAGATGTCAGTGCTGATGTCTATTTTGGCCCAATGACATAATTTGTTCAGAAAATACAGAATATATTTAATTTCTTAGCAAAAACTCTTGATTGCCAAAATGCATGGATGGGTGATGTGCACATAAGGTACCTCTTTTTAAATAAGGCAAACATGTCATATTTTTGCATTATTTCTGGATAATATGAAACCCATTCACACTCCAGCATAATGTTTCTATTGTTAACCATTATTGCTTCCCTTGTCGTGTCACTACATGCAGAAATGCAATAGGTCACATTTAGCAAAAGTGATGGCTTCTCAGTACTAGCGGCCTAACAATATACTGTATCTATCTATATCGTCTGGTTGAGCTCAGGAAAAGCATCGTTATGTTTTAGTCATTTTTGTGATTTTATAAGGAAGCAATTGTGTCAAATCAGCATATTGTCAATCACTGGCTTCTGAGTTAAATAGAAATCGTATCGTAGCAGAAGTATTGATATCAACAAACATTGATTTGTTGTCCACTGAATTAATATCATATCATATCATAGCATCTGTCGAACTGATAAATCGGCTCGTGATGAAACTTACTCAGTACAGTCACATAACAACTGGAGGTGAAGGAGGGGGATTAAAACTTGTAGTACAGCCCTTGTCTGTCATCAAAACACCAAAAAGCAAGCCGTTATGTTCCAGCGATCCCAGCAACACGACCTCTAACCCTAAGTGTCAAACAGCGAAGGTCGGGATACGTCCTTTGGGAGGTCGACATTGCTGCCTGAGATCTGAACAGCCGTCACACAAGCAGACATGACATGTGCAACTGCGTCAGAGTGTCTACAATTGTTCAGAGCTTGAACAGTTTGAATTCTGGTGTTGAACTCTCCCATTAGATAGGACAGATATCAATTTCATTTATGAGGTGCGGCCTGTTCCTAAAGACGCAGTTATCTTGCAGTCGGCCATGTTGAATTAAAGGTTTCTCTTCACATGTTTGATGACGTTGTATAAATGAAATTGAATGAGTTTATAATTTAATTTAGTTAAATCAGCATATGATGTCATCTCATATACATTGCCGGCTCTTGAAATGAATTGAATGGCAAACTTTGCAATATCAATAGACCTCGAGTCCTTCTGGATTTAATTTACATAACATTGCATCATGATGAAACTTGATTTACAGCCCAACTCAGTACAGTGACATAAAAATAGGGGTGAAGAAGGACTGCAGCAGAATAGGCCACACCTCACATAATTGATTGTCTTATCATAGCCACAACATCATGAATTCACTTTCTGTTACTATGTTGGGGAAAGTCAGAACATTTGTTTGACACTTCACTGGTTTCAGTCTGCCTATGAGGAGCTCACAAAAGTCTGTTTTCCATTTTATGCAGTTTAGCTCTACATGAGTGAGGAAAGGCAGAAAAGGTGGACACTCATTCCTCTGGGTGATGGTTGGTTTTTTTTATGGAGGCTTCTGAACTCTTTGGCTCTGGTGTATGTTGGTCCTGAAATATTCACTCTCCCAGTAAAAGGAGCAATCCTCACGGGATGCATTACGAGATCAAGGGCTGAGAACGTAGACCGAGTATAGTGGAATTATGTGGGGTTAAAGTGCTCATTACTATCTCCTCCCCCCTCTTAAAGGGGGGCCACAGACTCATTAACAACATCCAAATCTCTGGTAGGACTGCAACTTCAACTGCATTTCATATTATTACAGAAGCAAGCTCTCACCCTAATGCAAGGAGGAAACCTTGACATGCTGACCTACATAGTCGAAGAAAGTCTAATGCGATCCTACAAATATAGAAATCAATTTAAAATGGATTTTGTACCGTCAACTGTTTTTCAGGTCAAGTCGAAAAAGCAAACTGCACCAGTGGAAAAATTAAAAAATTAAAAAACACTCTGCTCTGAAATCTAGCACACGGCTCGGCTAATGATCTGCTTGTTCAGAGCCTGAACGGTTTGAACTCTGGCACACTGCCATTATGTAGGACACAAATCTATATAATTTATGAGAGACAGCGTTTTCTAAAGCCACGATAATTGTGCAGTCGGCGGCGGCGGATAAAAAAATTCTCATCAAATGTTTGGGGGGAGGCGGAGTATAAATTAAATTTAATGAGTCTATAATTTAATCACAGCAGCCTGATGGGGTAATGTCACAGCGTTGGGAAAGAGAGAACGAGACGGCTAAATGTCAAAGCAGTCAATCTCTACGCCAAAAAAACTGGTGCCAAAAGTCTCAGCTGTAAAACTTGACTCCAACTCGCTTCGCAACACCATCACTGTTTTTAAAATCAAGTCAAAGCTGACAATATCATTTATACGGCATCTGTATTTCAGCCTGTTTGATAATTATGAGGGTCCTTAAAATGTCCTTATAAATCGAACAAAGTGTTGTTCTTAAGTAAACGCCCTGCAAATCCCAATAAAATTGGCAAAATCTCTTCTTCTACCTCTAGTTTAAAGTTTATATTTTATACTTTAGTCTATTTATATATGCTTATCTCATCTCTCTGTATGCATGTATAAAGCAGAGATGACAGAGTTTACTTTGACTTTGATTCATTGTAGTGTTCATTTAAAATAAATACACACATTGGAAAATTATTAAAATAATTATGAACAGTGATAGGCAAGGCAAGGCAAGGCAAGGCAAATTTATTTATATAGCACATTTCATACACAGAGGTAATTCAAAGTGCTTTACATAAAAGGAAGTAGAATAATCATAAAAACAATAATAAAAACAATATTCATAAAAACAATAATCATAAAAACAATGATCACAGCAAAATGATTTAAAAATGATTAAAAAATTGATTTAAAATAAGTTCAAGACAGTTAAAAACAGAATGCAATCAGTTCGGACGAAGCACAGTGCTCATTCAGTAAATGCACAGCTAAACAGATGAGTTTTGAGTCTAGATTTAAATGTAGCTAATGTTTTAGCACATTTGATCTCTTCTGGAAGCTGATTCCAACTGCAGGCAGCATAATAGCTAAAAGCGGATTCCCCTTGTTTTGTGTAAACCCTTGGTATTTCTAATTGACTCGATCCTAATGATCTGAGCGGTCTGTTAGGTTTATATTCAATGAGCATGTCTGCAATGTATTTAGGTCCTAGGCCATTGAGTGATTTATATGTCAGTAAAAGTACTTTAAAATCAATTCTAAATGTAACTGGAAGCCAGTGTAGGGACCTGAGGACTGGTGTGATATGCTCAGATTTTCTGGTTCTAGTCAGAATCCTGGCAGCAGTGTTCTGGACGAGGTGCAGCTGTCTAATGGTTTTCTTGGGAAGGCCAGTGAGGAGACCATTACAATAATCCACCCTGCTTGTGATAAAGGCATGAACAAGTTTATCCAAGTCTTGGCTGGAAACAAAACATCTAATTCTTGCAATGTTTTTAAGATGATAGTATGCTGATTTAGTTACTGCTTTGACATGACTAATGAAACTAAGGTCTGACTCCATAATCACACCAAGATTCCTGACTTGGTTTTTAGTTGCTTGACCCCTAGCATCAAGATATGCATTTACCTTAAGAACTTCCTCTTTGCTTCCGAATGCAATGACTTCAGTTTTCTCCTTGTTTAACTGAAGGAAGTTCTGGCACAGCCAACTGTTAATTTCATCGATGCATTGGCAGAGGGAGTCAATGGGGCTGTAGTCATTTGGCGATAAGGCTAGGTAAATCTGGGTATCATCAGCATAGCTGTGATAGGCAATTTGGCTCTTTCTCATTATTTGACTTAGTGGGAGCATATACAGGCTAAACAAGAGCGGCGCAAGAATTGAGCCTTGAGGGACTCCGCATGTCATGGACGTCCACTTAGACTTATGCTCTCCTATACTCACATAATAACCTCTTCCTTCTAAGTATGACCTGAACCAATTGAGAGCCATCCCAGAAAGCCCGACCCAGTTTTCCAGTCTCTCTAGAAGAATGTTATGATCGACAGTGTCAAACGCAGCACTAAGATCTAGTAGTACCAGCACTGATATTTTGCAAGAATCAGAATTTAGGCGAATATCATTTATTATCTTAACAAGAGCTGTCTCTGTGCTGTGATGTGGTCGGAAACCAGATTGAAAATTGTCCAGGTGTCCATTTAAGTTTAAGTAGTTGTTCAACTGATTGAAAACTACCTTTTCAATAATCTTGCCTATAAAAGGAAGATTAGATATTGGTCTATAGTTGCTCAATATGGTGTTATCAAGATTGCTCTTTTTCGGAAGGGGCTTAACAACTGCAGTTTTCAGGGAGTTTGGAAAAGTCCCAGAAAGAAGAGAGGTGTTCACCACTTCTAGGAGATCTGCTTAAACACACAGTTAAACACACTTTTGAAAAAAGATGTGGGAAGTGTGTCAAGGTTGCAGGTTGAGGAGTTACGGTGCTGCACTATTTCTTCCAAAGTTTTGCTATCGATTGCTTCAAAACCAGACAAAGTGACTTCTTTTTTAAATTGCGGTCGAATCAGTGTGACCGCTGCATAACTTGAGGATGTGCTAATCACCTTTCTGATATTAATGATCTTCTCTGAAAAGAAGGAGGCAAAGTCATTGCATTTACTGTCAGAGAGCATTTCACTGGGAATCTGACTTGGGGGGTTTGTTAGTCTCTCAACAGTAGCAAAAAGAGTGCGAGTGTTGTTTAGGTTACTGTTTATAAGGTTTGAAAAGAACTTCTGTCTTGCTGTGGCTAGTTCCACATTGAAAGCATGAAGGCTGTCTTTATAGATGCTATAGTGAATTTCAAGTTTCGTCTTCCGCCACATCCGCTCAGCTTTTCTGCATTGTCTTTTCATACTCTGTACTGCTGTTGATCTTCTCCAACATGATTTTTGTCTGCCAGTCGTCTTACTGACTTTCACTGGTGCAATGTCATCGATGACATTCTTAACTTTTGAGTTAAAAGACTCCAGGAGAAGATCAACAGAGTCTGCAGAAATGCTTGGTATTGAAGATATAGCCTTCATAAACAGCACACTAGTATTTCCATTAATACATCTCTTTCTGACAGAGACGGCTCTAGATTCAGTGGTAGCAGAGATCAATATATCAAAGAAAATACAGAAGTGATCAGATAGTGCTACATCCTTAATGACAATGGAGGAACTGTTTAGACCCTTACTAATGAGTAAATCAAGAGTGTGTCCACGATTGTGTGTGGGTCCATGCACATGCTGAATCAGATCAAAAGTGTTTAGAACGGTTATAATTTCTTTTGTAGTTTTGATTTCTGCATTTTCTATATGAAAATTAAAATCCCCTGCAATAGCAAAACAGTCAAACTCTGAGGAAATCATTGACAACAGTTCGGTGAACTCTTCAACAAAGGCTGGAGAGTATTTTGGAGGCCTGTAAATAATGATAAATAGAATTCGTGGAGCACCTTTCAGCACAATCCCTAGATATTCAAAAGACAGGTACTGACCAAATGACACTTGCTTACATTGATAGACATCTTTAAATAGAGCAGCTACACCACCACCTCTAGGGTTGAGTGCCATTCATGTTGGGTGAACTGGCACACTCTACTGAAGGATGACGGAGTGAAAAATAGATGTTGTCCTTTAGCACTCTTGCACCAAGTTTGTTTGGGTGGAGGCCATCCAGTTTAAACAGTTGTCTATGGCCCTAGAAAAGATTGAAGTTGTCAATGAAGTTGACTCCTTTTAGACTGCAGGTTCTTTGTAGCCATGTATTCAGCCCGAGCAACCGTGAAAACATGTTAGTTCCCCTTGCTGGGAGTGGTCCACTGATGAACGGCTGAACTTTAAGTCTTTGAAGTGTTTCGATGAGTTTACTGAAGTCCTTCTTTAGGAGTTCAGACCGCTCTTTCCGAATATCGTTCTTCCCCACATGGATGATGATTCGATTTGCAGTCTTGTGCTTCATTACGATATTCCGAAGTTCCCTGTTCACATCAGAGACGGTTGCTTGAGGAAAGCAGCATGTAGTTATAGTCCTGCTACTGATATTTCTGATAATGGAGTCACCCACTATCAGAGTCCTGGCCTCGGTTGCGCTCTGCACTGAAAGCCGCTGTCTGTTCGACCTTGAGCGCCTGTTAGTAGCGATGTTAGCTGCTGGCTCATACGATCCATGTTCAGTCACATTTGGGGATTCTTCACCCACATTAGTGCTTCAAATCTGTTCTCAAGCTGTATAGGAGGTGGTAAAATACCAGTTTTTGCAAGCCTTGTCATAGCCATATCTGGGGTAGAGGATGCTACGGCAGCAATACGAGACACTCGTGACAATCGGATGTCTCGAGTGCCTTTGGGTCTCGCTCCCTGTTTGTGCCATCGATTAGTGTGTCGATCAGTTTCTTGTTCCTCTACACTTATAACTTGTTGAGATTCACTAGGCTGATGGGACTCACCGACTGTATGCTGAGGGGGTCCGTGACGACGGTCTGCTGAGTGTTCCGCCTGTTTTGGAAGTCCAGCAAGTAACTTTGTTTCAAGAACCACAATCCTTTGTAAAAGTCTGTGGCAGTTTGTGCAGCAAGTAGATTCCAGAAGAGGCATTTTCTTTCTCGTCTGTTGTAGTAGGCAGCTGTGTTTTCCCGTCTCCGGAATGTAAACTGCTGGCAGTGGGAGGCAAAGAGTCTCTTTTTTCGTAGTATTATTCCGGTTACGAAAAGTGTTTGTGCCAAAAGAGTGTCATTTGAGCACTGTGCTGATCTGCTGAGGTTAAAATCTTGGAAAATCTTAGAAAAGTCTGAGAAAAGTATATAAACAGGGAGCAAAGCGCGGAGCAGTAAGCAAAAGCGTCCGAACAGTAGCAAAGCAGGAAGTGCATGTAAATAAGTAAATGTAAATAAGGTTTACATTTATATAGTATAATATCATACAACTGTAATGTGAGGAAAAAACTCAGAAAGCCAGAAAATTGGTGTAAGAGTGCTCTTCCATTCTTACCTAAGAACAAATCTCACAAGAGAACATTGGTGAACGTCAGAATCTTCGTTAAAACTGCATACATTAACGCAAAATCCTGCACCATAATCATGAGGGTTTGTAAGTGCAGCTGTTTGCATTTTCAGACCGAAGCTGGTAAACAATGCAAAGAGCCCCTAATTGCAGTGCATGAAACAAATCACTCTCGGCTGTTAGGCCATTACACGCCTGAGCCAACATGTGGGCCGATTCAGCAGCCGTCCAGCAACACTTCACCTCCTCAACGACACAACAAGCCCTAAATCCAAACCTGGAGAATACTGCAATTAGCCAAGTGCAGGTCACGGCTTTAGAAAGCCACACAGTTGACATTACTGAGTGTAAACCAAAAGGTCCTTAGGTCTCTCAGATTCTCTTACTTCTACAGGGCCTTCTGTATTTGAGCGTAACTTTGGCAAATGATGACTGATTTTCTAAATTATTTTGCTGTTGTATCCTGAATGACAAAGTGATTTTATATTGCTTACTTTAAATGTGTAGCTACAACACCTTACAAAATTCCAAACTTGTCTGGAGTAAAGCAGCATTGATGACACAATCATTGTGTAAAGTTATTTTGAGCATTTTATATAACTTCTTTAAATCCCTTTTAAATGGCAGGTTTGTTGTGGAAAACATAAAGCATTAAGCTAAAAATAAGTATTACAATGAGCATGTTCTACTACTGAGAGTATTAATATACCTAAAACATAAAGCCCCGATTCTTTCCAAATCCTGAAGATTTTTCTGATGTTTTCATGAAGTATTTATCAATTAATATATAAATAAACAGATATTGATTCTGATGTCTTTTTAGACCTTGCTCAGTAAATATATGTGCTTGTTTAATTCATTAGAAAACAATTATAACCCTTCCATGTCAAAATGAATTAAGCAATGAATTTGTGAACATGAGGAACCTCTTTTGAAATCAGCCGAACGTATTTAAATGCAATTTTTAAAACTATTAATCACATTATTATAATTTTCTCTGGATGATACAAAACCCAACACAACCCAAGCACCAATGCAGCAGAGCAATATAAAAAAAAGCCCTTGTGATTGAACTTTTTTTTTTTACCCCACAGAGGAACATCCCTCATGTGCTAAAGGCATTTCTCGTTAGCATGAATCGCCTAAAGTCATATCTGTATGTGTGTTTAGGGGGGTGTTAAGTTCTCACTCTCCCTCTCGTCTCGTTTCATGACGACATTCCCTGGGCCTTGATTAATCTCCGCTGTCAGGGGAAGTTCCTGTGTTTGGGTCCCAGCAGGCAGGTTGCCCAGTCCACATCTGGAACCTCTCCCCATATCATCCCCACTCCGAAAAGCACACTCAAAGAGGTCTACACACACAGCTCAGCTCTCTCTCTCTCTCTCTCTCTCTCTCTCACACACACAGAATCAGAATGAAAATTATTGCGTTTAAGTATGCACACACATACAAGGAATTTGCTTTGGTGGTTGGTGCAAAGCAGTGTTGGGCACGTTATTTTTTTTTAAAGTAATTAGTTATAGTTACTGAGTTAGTAACTGAGTTACAGCATTATAAAAATAAATAGTTACCAGGGAAAGTAACGCTTGCCTTACATTAAAAAAGTTATATTTGAAAAAGTTCAAATATGTCCAAGAACCCCCTCTTTAATGGAAGCGTGTGATGATGAGAGGTGCTTCATGAGATTAGAATAGTTTACAACCAATGTGGAGAAAACACTCTCTTCCTGGACATAATCTATATTTCACATATACACTCTTGCCTGTTATCTTGGTGAGGGGAACAGTAATGTATGTACTTCTATTTTAAAAATGTTACTTTTGAATTTTCTGTCTTGCCATTGCTGCTCTTAGTCGGTTGTGTGTGTGACTGTGCGCGTGTGTTTATGTAGGAAAACACTGTCACTAGAACACGTCAAGAAAGCGAGCCACTGTCCGTTCTTCTTTTACCTGTTTTCCCAGCATCACTCAACAGGAAGCTCATCACACTTCCCTATAAGCGATACTCACACACTCATACACACAGTGTGAGGTACTTCAATTGACGGCCATAAAGGCCAGATGTAAATAGTGCTACCGCTATTTCTAAACCTAACCTCAACCTCAGGCCGCAAAAAGCAAATGTTTTACTCCTTTTAAGTTTTTAAAACAAAACATTGAAATGTAAAATAATAAAACATAATTCAAATCATTTTGCTTGTAGGGATCGTCCCTCACATACAAAAATGTCCCCACCAAGCTGTGAAAATTTTTTTAGAGGGCAGCCAGGTCCTCACAGCCCCCTAAATGCACACACACACACAGCTAACAAAGAGTGACAGGCAACGGGGGCAAGAAGCAGCACAGCTTGCAAAGCCGACGAAGTAAACTCAGCCAGCCGTGCTGCTTGCCCCATTGGCTTTCCTTCATTGTTAGCCACGTTTGCGTTTTTTTATCGTTCGCCAGCGATACTGCAAACCGCTCAATTTTACATACATTCCTGTTCCACAAAGCGCTGCTGCTTTTCACTTTGAAAGGTGTGTAGCACCAGCGAACTGTAGAACGTGAAGAGCCGTGATCTGAGAGTGCCACTTAGTGGAACAAGGTTGAAACCCAAAAGAAAAGACAAGCAAGACCAATCTTTTCCATTCAAATTATGCCATGACAAATATGCGTCGGAGAGCAAGGCAGGAGACTTATGAGGACTGACATGGTGTTGGTGGGGCAGAGGGAAGGGTGGGCACTAGGGCTGGGCGATATGATGATGAATCAATATCACAATTAAGATTAAAAAGATTATAGTACATAGAATGAAATTTCAGTAGGAATCTTTTGGTTTGTACATATATGAAAAAAATGACATAATTGCCAGAATTATCCATTGAACTTAAAATCTACAATTCAATAGCATGAACATTAATTGAATATAACATAAGACACTTTATTGTCATAGTGGATCCAATCTCCAGATTGCGCAGGGAGACAATGTGATAAAATGTGGTAAGAAAAGGGACAGGGAAAAAGCAAACATACTGAGGCAAAGTAAATGAGCAGTCCACCCGTCTTCCTCCAATTGAGGACTCGAACAATTGCTAGCCATCGGTCTGTCAGCACCTCTGGCTCTGGGGGAGTGTGAAAAGCACAAACGACGCAGCACAAGCATCAATAAGCCATTGTCCGATCAGACTCGTGCTTTAGCCAAATCTCACTCACAAGTCAAGCCTTGGAAAAATTCTGCCAAGATGACTAATGCCCCCGTTTTTGATCCTAATCTTTATGGCCTCTACAAATAGCATAACCTTCACGCCTTTTTCCACCATTTTAACGTTAAGCACTACAGCGCTGTATGTTATCAAAAATGAAGACATGCAAACACATTTTAAAGCAATTTCTATCAGTTTATTTCTGAGGAAACAGAATGCATTCATCTAAAAATTCTGTTTCTGGATTAATGATATAAAGGTTTTATGTAAGTAAAGTAATTGTTCATTTGAAATCTTTTATTGGAAATTCAGTTTTTAAGGAAAAATCACTTTGTTTTTCTGAGCAGAGTAGATTTTTCCCTATAAAAACTCAGAAAAAGTGTTTTTGCCATAAAAATGTTTCATTAATTCAGAAAAACCACAGAGATTTTTCCACATAAAATTGTATGTTTTTAATTCAGAAAAATATAGCATTTTTCTTGTTAACTAAGAAAACAGTTTGGATATTTTTCCCCATGAAAACCTTATATTGTTAACATTTTTTTAAAAGGAGTCCTTTTTCTCCATGAAAACCTTATCTTGTTAATTCAGAAAAACAAGCATTTTTTTCCTCAGGAAAACTTTATGTTGTTTATTTAGTAAAACAGAGGTTTTATCCCCATCCAAACTTTATCTCAGAGTTTTCCTCTCAAATGAATGCATTAGGCTTCTGTATATTCCCAGCTTCACACTCTGTTGAGACTTTATGGGGCCTGAACAAAACATATTGGGGTGAGAAATATGAAGCAGTAAACATGGGAATATGAATTTGTGTGAGTGATTTACAGTGGGATGAGCTCCCAGTCAGCCGAGATTAGCCAACTGCATGCCAGCATTTTCGGGGCCGACTGAGAATTTCACAGCGTCACGATTTATACTTAGCCACACTCCTCCTTTCTGTCTCGGGAAAATGAACGTCTGCATGAGAGTGTTCTTTTCATACCTCACTGCTGCCAAACTACCACAGAGCTCATTCCACACATACAACATCACCGAGGTGTTGAACATCTTGCAACTATTTAGTAATGGTGTAAAAAAAAAAAAAAGAAGAGCAGCAGCTTGCTCCATCTTGTTATCCTCCTTATTCTTGCTTCATGCATATTGTTCATAAAATGGGAGGTTCACTTTGTAGTGCATTGAACCGTATTTTATATAATTACTTAAATATCCACAATAACATAATACATAAAATACATATAAAACAGAATTAGTTATAAAGATTGATGGACCAAATCACACCGTAATTCTAAACCCACCACATGACTAACAGCGAACAATAAAAGGTCAGTATGAAACTGAATTCAACAATGATTATCTTTTTTGGAATTTAAGTGATTATTTGTCATTGTGAACACATCACATCACAGCACGCAGTGCACCACAACAAACTGTGACCTCTGCATTTGACCCTACTGCATTTGGCAGTACTTGGGGATGGTACCATGCTCATTGAGTACGCCAGCGATACCTTTACCAGTCCAGGATTGGACCTGCGACCCTCCAATCACAGGGCTAACTCCCTGCCTTTTACTCTACCAACCTCACCAATTAACTTGCAATTTCAAGTTACAAAGAAAGTGCAAAACGCTGCACAAATCATTGCATAGACACATGCACAAAGTTGCAAATGTCACTGGTCGATAGAGTTGTTGAAGTCATATTGTCTGTGGGACCTTTTGTTCCGTATTGGTTAAACAGGTGACTTCTCTTCCAGAGTGACCTCACTATTCGTAATAGTAACTTTGTTGATAGCGGGAAACCTCTCTGTCTGTGGTTGCTTTTTACACAAATAGAGTTTTACAGTAGATGTCTGCAGGAGCTCCCTCCCATCTCCCCACATCCGATGTCCACCAGATCTTTAAGTCGTCAACAACACCAGACAGCAGACTGAACAAAGGTTTTGGGTTACATGTCTCCTCTTACACTGACAGCTATGAGGTTAAGTTGTTATCAGCTAGCTAAGTTACCTCAGCTAACGTTATCTGATTTCTGTGGTTTGATAGAAAACCATATCTCTGGTAAATTGTTTGGTATGTTTTCTGATTTACGTCAGTTATGTAGTTTGTCACTGTCAACCAACACATTTTAACTAATCCGAGCTGACATTAGTGTAGCGATATTGTAAGTTTACCTCATCAAGTTAGCCTGTAATGCCGGCTGGCGAGGCTGGTGTTATTGAGCATTTGTTTCATTGGGTTTGATCTGACTCATTTGTCACATTAAAATAATAATTATCACAAATATAACTAGTGTTACTGAGAGACATATGAACAGGAAATACATTTAGTTTTCATGTATTTCAGATTAGGAAACCAGACATAATTAATTACAATTGTTTCCTCATTTACAATTTTCTCTCTCAACATCACACCCTGATTGTTCTTGCAGAGATCCTACATGAAAGATAAGGCTTGAAAAGAGCCAAGAATTTCCACTGTTTCAGCAAACTTTATTCCTATTTCTTAGGCGAAAAAAGTCCAAACATATTTCACAGTGACACTCTCAAAGTCCTGCAGGTGAACACTGGGTTTTATGTGAAAACCTGCTCATTCAGGGTGGTCCGAGTATTGCTTTGTGAATTGTAGTCAAGCTTGAGGAAGGGAGCGTGTATATTTTAGCCCATTTGAGGCTTGGCTGTTGGATGGACACCAAGCTGGTCATGGCAAACTGAAGACTAGTCTGTTCATATAATTTAAGTGTTGCAAAAAAATCTGGAAGACGTTTGGTGGTCATAAACCAACGGCAAAAATAAATGTCCTGGTTGATGAGAATGTTTACCGGTTCAGGAACAGAGACGCTTTAAAGAAATAATTCATACTTGATGTGACTTCTTATAAAATATTGTGTATTTGCCAAGAATTCCTAAATCATCCAGTTCTCACACACACACACACACACATATATATACACAGTCCACACAGTGAGTTGGGAGTTAGTGTGTGCTGTGACAGCATGAGATGGAAGCAGTGAATTTTGGGAGAAACTCACATGGAGCTCAGCACGACGCCCGTTACAGATGGAAGATAAAAATCAGAGTAGATTACGGGGCTGACTGAAGCTCACAGTGGCTGTGTCGGCTCTGAGAGCATTCACACAGAGAAGATAATCCTAGTTGGAGGTTCCTCTGGCTGCATTTCCCGAAAAATGGAGGAGACAATGCTGACCAAATGGCTCTGATCAACGCTGGACTAATCAGTGCCAAACTATATATACTACAAACTATACAGAATCAGATTTAAATTTGTTAAGTATGTTGTCACATACAAGGAATTAGTTTTACTGACTGGTTCTTTATTTCTATATATTATGAAAGTGAAAGGTTATTTGTCATTGTGAACACACCACAGCACAGCACACAGTGCACCACAACGAAATGTGACGTCTTCATTTGACCCATCTGTGAAGGAGCAGTGGGCAACTGACATGGGCAGCGCCATGGGAGCAGTGCTTAGGGATGGTACCTTGCTTATGAGTGCCTTAGTGGTACCTTTACCGGTCCTGGATTCGAACCTGCGACCTTACTGGGCGAGTGCCCTAATCGTTACGCCACCAACTGCCCCAAATGTATGTATATATGTATATACTGTATTTATGTATAATATATGTATATATTTTATTCTTACTCTTTATTTAATTGTAAGATTCTTTTCTTAACCTGTAAACATTTTTAATTCTAAATCCTAATTTTTGATTAGCACAGTCTTTGGATCATTCAGGGTACATTGTACGATATGTTGTACTTGCATAACTATGTACTGTACATGACAAATGCAGGAATCTTGAATCTAAAACAGTAAAAGTAAAACAATTTTAAAATATGAACTGTATCCATCGGACAGAAACCTTTTATGTTCAAAACTTTTTTCAGGAAATAAAAATAATTATGCATTTTCTAATTATATGAACAAGATGTTTTCAACACTTTTCACTGGTTAAATGTCTCTCAAAAAAAAAAAATCACCAAAAATTGACTTATGAGGTTTCCACCAAACAGTGACAATATACAAGGCATTAATATAAATAGGTAGAGAAATATGGACCTAACTATGTACAAAACACATATTTAAAGAGAGTGCAAGCATGCAGTATCGAAATAAATAACCAACTGTACAAAAAAAGAAAGGATTGTGCAAAAAGATAGAACAAAATGCTTTAAGATCTCAAAAATGTTATAAAATGGTTCCTGTTTTATCTCGTTAATCAATCATTCATTTTTATTTTTTTAATAGCATTTAAAACCTTTTCTCTAAAGCAAATAAAAGAAAGTTTTATTGAAGTATTTACTCGTCTGGTGAGACTGTGCTGTCCATTATTATAAATGATTGTCAGCAACACATTCTGTTGAGAAATGCTGAACCTGTCATTTAACAGCTAAAGAGCTCTTAAAGGACAGCTTCTGTCGAGGTAAATATGGATTTTTCTGACATTGTATCTCTCACCACCTGACTCGGTGACTTGAGCTGTCCGGATGACGTCTGGTTGACAGTTAACAAGACAACATGTGAACTTAATATCGGAGCATCCAAAACACCGGCTTTCAAATCTGAGATAACATTTTAAAAAATGTCTTTCCTTCCATTCCTCTACATCAGTTAAAACCTGTGTAATGGAAATGAATAAAACTGAAATAATAATTATGATGTTAATGATGTTTGAAATGTATTGAGGACAAAATTACGTTAAAATAGAGACCTGTAAAACATTGTTTGTCTTCAGAACAAACCACTTCAGGGCATATTAATGTTATAGAAGAGTTGTACGCTATTCTGTTCTGCTTCGTTTAGATTGTTTTGTATAAAAAAATCTCCTCCACTTAAGAATTTATCACATATGCAGTTCATTTTCTTCCAAAGTCTGCTGCTACTGCTGTCATTCAGCATGAGGCCACACTGTCAGCACTATTAAAACCAGCCATCATGAGACTGAAAAGGAGAATTATGCAGAGACTAATCCAAAATATCAGATGTGCTGAAATGATTTGGAAGACCATCAGGAAGCAAGAACGCATCAATGAACTTACGACTGGCCAAAGACCTGGCAGCCTACAAAAGACCACAGCAGGACATGAGAAAGAATATTTTCAGACCCTAACGAAAACTGCTGCTGATTTTATTAAAGGCTGTTAATTTGTTAATGTAGTTACTATTCCCTGAAATCGGTGGGAAAATAAAATGCAAGTCTACGGTGGCTTCAGAGATGTGTTTTCGTTCCCCATGATCAGGAAGGCATCCAGGAAGATTTAATAGTGAATGAAAGAATATTTGAGTCCATATTTTTTGTTCTTGGATTTAAATCATGGAGTCTGCGGCATTTTGGCTCACGAGGAGGCGGGAGGGGAGGGGAGGAGGAGGAGGCAAGAGGAGGGGAACGAAGGCGTAGCGAAATGGTGATGAATAATGACTCTTCCCTCCCATAGACGCTTTTCCAGCTCCATGAGAGACTCCCCGGGATCAGAGCTGGCAACGCAACCAAAAGACATCTCGAACTCCATAAATCGGAGGGAACGGACTGCACAAGGATATAAAAATAGGAGGAACGGTGGCTCAATCTGGTCTTGGCAGCGTGAAGCTGAAGCTCTGACATCATTCCATCACATTAAAGCTTCAATCACAGAACACTTCTTTTCTCAAAGATCTTTCTTACAAGGCCACGTTCAGTCTACTCCAAAGGGGAGCGTGTGTTGCAACATCCCAAATAATTAGAACCGGACCATAGCTCGCCTATTACCAAAAATATACTTTTGATTAAACATTCATCGCTTTTAAAAGTAAGACAATTACACTTAGGTTTAAACTATAAAATGTGTAGACAAAAATGTGTCACATTTGGTTTGTGTGGCAGATACAATTTACAGCACACATTTATGTTTACAGTGATGTTTATGATGTTGATCTTAATAAGGTGCACATATTAAGAACATCATTCGAATGCATTCCCCTAAAGCAGAGGTAGGTCCTGGAGGTCCGGTGTCCTGGAGGTTTTCCGTCCTACCTGATCAGTCTCTTCTGGTGGTTATCTACCTGAGACCAGGTGTGAATGTTCTGAAATCCAGTCAGATGGAAAACTTCCAGGACACTGGACCTTCAGGAGGGGTGTTGCCTACACCTGCCCTAAAATAATAAGTTGCAATAAAGTAGAAAGTTGCCAGAAAAATAAATACTCAAGTACAGTATAGGTACCTGAGTGTTCTACTAATTTATTTGTGCTTTTTAGTTCCCACCTCTGCTTATATCAAGAGCCAATTTTTGGATATGAGAGAGAGAGATGTTCCTTCATCCCTTAATCCCCATCCATCCGTCTTGTAACCACTGCACTCCACACCCAGTTTAAGGCAACCCAGTTTTTCACCTTAAATGTTAAGTCATATTGACAGTAATATCTAATGGCTTTTATGGCTGCTGTAAAATCTAAACATTTAAATATACTTTTAAGGGCCTGTTTACACACATGTAGATTTTTATAAATGCATATTTTTTATACGTCTGAGCCTGTTGTTTACACGTGAGCAGAGTTTTTGCCACCTGACCTTTTAAAACGCCCTCTAAAGTGAAGATTTCTCAAAACTGGACTTTGTCCAGTCTTTGCAGTTCTTTAAAAACGATGACGTGTTTAGTTCTATTGTGCACGTGTGCCAGGCATGTCACCTGCTATTCACCGAGGGGAAAAAAAACATGACATAGGCAAGTGGTAAACATTCGAGTTTGGAATTATTTTGTGTTCTAGTGTGTACGGAGATTTTTTTTAACCGAATGTTGTGTAAATGCAGTTAAAAAAAGAAATGTATAAAAAATATGCGTTTATAAAAATATCTATGTACATGTAAACAAGCCTTAAATGTGCAAAGATTGGTGTACTGTATGTAGTTTACATATACACTACTAGTCCAAATTTATGCACACACTGAGACTTTTACTCACATAATATTTGCTATGATATTCATATTCTTTGCTAATAAATAAAACAACAGTATGTTCACCATATACTAGCAAAAAATGTCTGATTCATCACTTCTGACCTACAAAAAGTGGATCACCTAAACAAATGCTACATATTTAACAAGGTTTTAAGTAACAGCTAATAGGATAAAATAGTTAACAAGTGCATTTAAAGGTTGAATACAATGTGACTACATCATCACTAAACAAAACAGTTATCATAATGTCAAACATGCAGCGTTACAAACTCGTGGTGTAAACAGAACGAATGTGTAGAAAAATTACACAAATCATGCAGAGCACTTTAGTTAATATATTTTGTCTTAAAGTAAAAATAATGTGTTGGAAAAAGTTTTACACGTTTTACACATAGTCATGTGTAGTTTTAAAATGTTCACAGCATTCAACACAATATGTGTAACCAAGGACAGCACATGTTAATATTATACATTTACACATCTTTGTCTTACCTTTCTTAACACTTTCAGTGTCAAAAGTGTTAACACAGTGAATATGTTAAAATTACACAAGAAACGTTCCCAAACTCATCCATTAACGTGTAAGAATTTGATACAGCTTGTGTCCATTGTAACACATCTTTTCTAAGAGTGTAGATCAATACACTTTATTACCAGTTAAGTCTGAATTTTTTTTTGCGTCTATCGCATGACATTGCAGCTCCATTTATACAAGACAAATACATAAAATATGACACTATAAACTACAGTCTCACATTCCTTATATATTACAGGTCACCCCAAAATCACACAACAATCCCCACAAACATAAATATGCTCTTGTTGGCATAAACTTAGAGTGTCTCGTGATCAGAAGTCACAGGTTCAAATCCAGGACCCGTAAGGTTACCACTGAACAAGGTACCGTCTCCAGGCACTGTTTCCCAGGCGCTGCCCACTGCTCTTTCATGGATGGGTCAAATGCAGAGGTCACATTTCGTTGTGATGCACTGTGTGCTGTCCTGTGGTGTGTTTACAATGACAAATAATCACTCGCTTTCATCCTTCACCGTCAAATTAACTTTGTAAAATTCAGTATTTAGCTTTTGAATAGCCTGGTGCACAAAGGAGTGCTTCAACCTTATCCTGTTTAATTGTGGGAAGATTTTGGCCTACAATCTTTGAGCAAATTTTTATTTGTTGGAACAATTTTGCTTTTAAAGTAGTGAATAGGCAATACAATGTTACAGTACTGTTAAATACTCGCGATCACAGAGATAAAGAACAAAGAAAGAATTTGTCTGCTTGCTCCAAATGATCTGACATCAGAGGAAGGATATTCTCTGCTTTGTTTTTTTGCTGACAAATTCTATGTGATGTAAAAATCTGCAGCTCATGAAATTAATGATAAAAAAAGTGATAAAAACCTGTGACATGCAAAAACCTTAACTGCTAGTGTAGGCATAAAGTGTAGGCATACGTGCAATCTTTAAGTTAACAAACGATGCATTTGCTAAACACGTGGTGGAAATTTTATGTGGTTCACCCAGCATTCCCAGACATGAATCTTCATGGAAGTAAACTTCAGCCTTAACGACTGATCCTTGCAAGGCATGGTTCAAATTAACACCCACTAAGCACCAAACACAAGTTGGAAATTATGGTGTTTGGGGCACTGACGGACCTTGACATCAGTTCCCCCCTGGGTTCAACTTAAAGTTGTACCCGAGCATCTGTGGAAGGCGTCGCCTTGTGAATGTAAAGGTTGTCTTATCTCCAGACCTCATCTAACAGTGTGAGAGTCTGACAGGAAACCGAGTGAACCCCATGACTCTGGTTTCCTGCTCTAAATTAGAAGCCATCTTATCAGCGGTGATCATTTGGGGCCTAATGGATTTGGGTGAAAATCAACCTCAAATAAAAATGTTAGACATTTGACACCAAAGCACTGCAGCGCAATCTAGAGCGGAAACACAATGCCAAAACCACCATGGAGTCTCCAGTTTTGCAAGAGATTTAGAGCGTTTACTCAATTCCATTTAATTTTTATGTACAAAAAATCACCGCCATTCACGGCCAGGGCCATGGAATGCGACAAAGAACTTAATCGGCGAGCATCGGGTGACAGAAACTCTCCGGCTTGTGTAGTGGACCTTGAAAAAAGCCCTGATTTTTTGTGAATATTAGGTGATTTAAATGCCACAGATCAAGTAGAGCCAAGAGTAGCATAGCAATAATATCTGACCAAAGCTTTAGCCCAAAAACATGGAACCCTTAGTACGTTTAAAACCTGCATATTTTGGTTTATTGCTGAATGAATAAATGACATAACATTAATCACCATTTGTACAATGTCTCCATCATCAGATTTATTAGAATTTCTCTCTATGATTGGCTTGATATTTTGCTTCGAAAGACCCAGACTTTCTTATGTTGAGGACTAGTATTTGCATATATATTTGCACATAAATTTGGGTGCCTATTTTATGATTTTCCTTGCAAAATAAATAATAAAGGAATGCCGGGTGGCTCAAGACTTTTGCACACTGCTGTAGTACAAAACCAGTAGAGTTCTCCTTTAACAGGGTCCACTTTGATGACATTAGGTAAAAAATGGTTAAATAGACAGTGAATTATGAAACAATGATTAATAGAACATAAAAAATTCAGGTGGTTAATAAAACTAATGGTGAAATATTAAATAGCAGCAGTAGATGTGCCTTTGTTGGACCCCCAAATTTCCATTAATCATCCCTGAGACGTCCCATATTTCAAAGAGCATATGATCCAGGAACAAGGCTATTTAGACACCCAACGTCCTACAGACTCGCTGAATGTCAACTGACTTTAATTCAACTATCATTAGCAGAAACAGTTTTACAGTCAGAACATCACCACAAATGATCCTCAGGCAAAATTTGAACCATCCTTACCGAGAAAAACTTCACCAATAAAGACTCTGGAAGGGTCCAAGATGTAGGAAGAGGTGTTTAGCAGACTTGGATTTGGGCCACACAGTCACAGTGGAAGAACGAGCAGAATGTTGACTAAAAAATACTGTGACATCAACAAAGCAGTCTCCCCTGTGCAATTTGGATTTCTCGTCGCCCACAACCTGTCCCAGGAGGTTCACAGCCGTCACGGCCGACAGAATCACCACTGGTCTCGTGCTTCTCCTGTGACTAGTTAATTGCCTCCTTGTCCGCTATGTAAAACAGTCGGCTTGACAAATGTGGCCCATTCCGTCAGCTTGCCGCTCTCATTTTTCTCCCGCCTTTGAAAAATGCAGCCTGTCGCAGCCCGTTCCTCTGCCAAACCGACAAATCAGGGTGAAGTTTATGCAGATCTTTTTGCTTGAGAGAGGATATTTATTTCATCTCCTTTCAAGCTGCGGTCCCAGAAAAGTGTTCATTATTAGAGCCACACAATACATACATGACTGGAGAATGTTTATTGGTGGCTGTACATCAGAGGAAACCTTCTGGACCTCCTGTTAAACTCTCACATCTCTCAAAGACGCCGGATGAGGTTAATGAGGAACTTCTCAATCTTTGGGTGAACTTAAAGCTAAAAGGTGAATCTGCAAAAGCTTCCTCTGAAGTTGCAAGCACATCACATGCTGTTTATGTGTGTGTGTAACTGACCTATACTCACTTTGGGGACAAATTTCATACTCTACGCCTGCAAACTGAGGAAGGACCTACTTTTGGGAGTTTAAAAAGTCATCCATATTTGTTCATCCATTTTTGCTCATATATCCTCTGTATTAACAGAAAGCAAGAAATCTTTATTGCTGAGGTGATAAGTACAGTATGGTTGGGTTTAGTGACAGGAACAGGGATAAGTTAGCTAATTTACCAATATAGTTATTTAACTACAGTGATCGTTATATCTATAGAATGTCTCCACAACTATAGTGGAATGTGTATGTTTTGGTGAATGTGCGTATGTGTTTTCAGGTGGTAGGGACCTGATTAGTTGAACTTTTTCCTACATTGTGAAGACATTTGCATGAACGAGCCAGTCCTCATTTTCGGGCAGTTGGCAGTGTAATGGTTAGGGTCTAGGTGCTGGCAGTGTTGGGAAGATTACTTTTTAAATGTATTCCACTACAGAATACAGAATACATGCCCTAAAATATAATTTGTAACATATTCTGTTAGATAACTCAATGTGAGTAACTTGTGAGTATGTGAGTTCTGAATTCCATGGATTATGGACTGTATGAATGTGGCAATCACACCCGTCATATTCCCTCCTCATTGTTCTTCTAAGGTTAAGAGTTTAATAAATTTCCAAGACAGGAATGTGTTTTGAATGTACGTTTACATTAGAATTTTTGGTTGCGTGTTCTGAAGGGCTTCCGGTAATGAATGGAACTGCCATAATTTATTAAAGAGAGGATAAACATGTGAAACAGAAAAATACTGTCATATAATCCATTATTTTTAACAATGTAACTGTATTCCTATTACCATCATTATATGAATCCTGGACCTGTAAAGGTACCATTGAGGTACTCATGAGCAAGGTACAGTCTCCAAACCCTGCTCCCCAGGTGTTGCCCATGTCAACTGCCCACTGCTGGTCACATTTCGTTGTGGTGCACTGTGTACTGTACTGTGCTGTGTTCACAATGACAAATATTCACTCACTTTAACCTCACTTTCATAAGGAAAAATGCTCTTAGAGAAAAGTTTCATGTTTTTACTTGCTTACTTCATGTTTTGCATATGTGGGTACAAGTAGCTTTAAGGTAGGATTAGAAAATGATCAATTAAAAGTTAGGGGTTTATGTAAGGGATGGACTTAAAAATGCTGTGTTACATTCACGAATGTTTGTGTATGCAGTCTGATTATCCTCTGTCTGATTATCACCTCCCGCCATGCAGAACATACCAAAATACTGATGCGTGTCCTCTCACTGATCTATTGTTTTACTAGAGTGAATTGCTTGTTTGCGAATGAAACGATGTTCTCTGAATTAGTTCACATAGCAATCCAAACATGCACCTCAAACAAAACAAGAGAATCACTGTTCATATTTCCCCAAGTGCCCCATTCCAAGTGTTGTGTTTTCTGTCTTCCAAAGTATTTCAAAAAGGATTACACTCATCAACTGGAGATTTAACAATAACACTGATGATGCACTAATCATGATGCTGTTCAAACATAAGGAATTATCTCACATCGCGATTATAAACTCTCCCAGCAATCTTCTCTAAAAAGGAAACACTTCTCCTTCCACATCCAGCTAATTATGTAGTAATGTGCTGCACTGCTTTAAAAATGCACGTTTTAAGGTTTTAAGACATCTTGTTTGACGCGTGTGCATAAATCACTGTCAAAGCAAGATTAAAGTCGCCTTGAGTTTTGCTTTACTGCCAAAAGATCAGTTTCAGGGGTCAAGCGAAGCAGGAGAAATGTGGTTTAGAATGTGGCATTTTAGGTCACATTCGCTGTCACCCTTAATAAAGGGTTAAAAAAGTTAAGTCTTTGAAATACAAATCAATTAAAAATTGATACACAAACTATATTTTTTCTTTAGAAAAATATCATCCTTTCACACTTACAGTATAAGATCGGAAAACCAACATGTGAATTTAAGACAGGTTTCTCTGGCGTCCGAGTTGCTACTGGGAAAGGACCACTCACTGTGAGATAAAGACTGGAATAAAATCTGTTTCCTCAGGGCCTGTTAGGTCAGACTACAGCTTGTTCTCAGGTCACGTTTCAGAGACGGACTCCCACATCCACATACTTATGTCATGAATATTGTTGTCCAGGATGCAGGCCAGACAATGGCTGTGTCTTTGAAGAAAACATAACACACCTACACTAACTTTCAGACACCCGATCTGTGCAGGGACGGGCATACCCGATGCGTCAGACTCATGCTGGTCGTGTCTGGGCATTTGATGACAAAGAAGGTCGCTGAAAGAAGAGGAGGATGAACCGTACTTAGAAATGACTCCATCCAAAAAGAAAAAACCTGTTTTTTTGGTCTTTGACGCTTATACCACCTCTCTATGCCTTGATTTGTACCAGTTCCATTATGAGCAGACTCACATTTTATATTTAAAAGTAATAAAACTCAAAACATATGATAGTTTGACCAAAGTTCATTACTTCTGAAGGTATTTCTAAATGCTTTGGTACTTGTTGGACCTAAAGGTACCTTGAACGGGACATTGGCACGGTTTACTTTTCACTTCCATTAAGAGAATATTGTCTAAGGTTGATATACACCACATGCTTTGGAGAAAGGGGGAAATTAACTAGCACTCTAAGTACGTAAATTCGGGAAAGTTTTGCTTCCTGTTAGCTCTGTGAGTGATTATTTGCCATTGCATTTGACACAGTACTTGCATTTGACAGGAGCAGTACTTTGGGTCGGTACCTTGTTTATGAGTACCTTAATGGTACCTTTACTGGGCCAGGATTTGAACCCGCAGCCTTCCAATCACTGGGCGAAGGCACTAACCATTACATTATCAACTGCCCCAAGATACACTAGTGACTTTAATCATACAGCGGCCACCTTTTGTGGTTGGCATATAAAACATATGAAAACACAGATTTTAAAACTCATATTTGGCAAAGTACGGCCAACTTAATTGTGTGTTGAGAACTCTTTGGATTATTTTTTAGATTGTTTATTTAGATTTGGACTGTTTTTGAACTTAGACCACAATTTATAGCCTTTTGCTTGTTTATTCCTGTTTTTGGTAACTTGAAGCTTTGCCTACAACTTTGGACAGTGACGCACTCTGCCCTCATTGTTTTGACCCTTTGCTTGTGATTTACACAAGTGTGGATTTCCCATATTGCATCTGTTTGGTGGTTTCTGACCTTGTTCTGACGACCACATTACTGCCTGTCTCTCCAAGAAACCAAAAGCTTCTGCATGAGAGCCCACATTTAGCGCTTCATTTTCTATTGATTTTGTTCTATATATTTTTATTCTTACTCTTTAATTTGATTTTAATTCCGTCTTAGGAATCAACAGGCTACATTTCACCATATGTTGCCCAGGTATATCTATGTATGTGACAAATAAAGAATCTTGGATCAAAATCTCTTCAAAATAGATACTGGAGGCTCCTGGATCCACTGAGATGTATATTTACAGTCAGGATTCACACTCCTGCGACTGGGGGAACTGAGCCCCTATTGATCTCTAGAGAGGCAAGAGGGAAAGACAGTGCTGTCAGGCCAAGCTCTGAAACATTTATGAGGACACATCTTACTGGCGCTTGGGTTTGATGGGATCGTTGGGAGAGAAGGCCTTCACCCTGCAACGGCTCGCTGGACATCCCCACACTAATGAGAGCACAGGTGTCAGTATCCCATGACCCAAAGTGTTGCAAGTGGACAGAACGGCACATGGAGGCAGAGTCACGGGTGAACGAAGGCTAGTTGGGAAAAACTTTATCTTATCACTCGGAAGTTGTACAATTTAATGGTGAGCAAAAAGTTTGGCTGCTTGTAAGAAACTTTGGTGAGAATGGCAAGTACAATAATTACAAAACTTGGGCACAAAGAAAAGAGAGCAAAAATAAGTGCACATTAGGTAACAACGCAATAACGTCTGTGGATCTGCGAGAATATCAGTGATTGCCTGGCGACTTCTATTGATTCCGAGTTGATGCTAGCACTACTATCTCAATATGTTGGTCTCTTTTATCTTAAGTAAAACAAATGGCACTTCAGAATGGAACTTTATCAAACTGAAACATCCACTACTGTGTTATTTGTCAGAGCCAAGACAGAACACTGTCATTAAAAGAAGATAGCCATTAGCATTGTTAAAAAAGGAGACATCAAGGACTCAGGGATGACTTCATGATTTTAGGATGGATGTGGTAATGGCTGTTTTCACATAATAAGAGTCAAACATTTTGCCATTCTGAACATTACTTAATTCACCAATGAGAACCAGATGTCAAGTCCTAAACTTGCATCAAACTTAACATAACATGGGCCAAGGGTGTCACCAGACGGTTTTATCGGGGCTTCAGCCCATGGTATTTTGAGTCTAGCCCGGGTAGCCAAAATAACTGAAGAGTTGTTTAGCTTATCCAGGGCAACACCAGCCGATTTTGCCGGGATCTAAGTTCAGGCTGTCTTTAAAGGCTGGAAACGCCCCTGGCATGGGTGTAAAATACAGAGGAATGAGAGGATTACTGGGGTAACCTCCTCAGAACGGGCCTGTAGAACTCCAAAGGTTCCTTGAGCCCCATAAATAAGTAAGGATTCAAGAATTCCCAAAAATCTTCAATCCAAAGTAACAAGCAAATTTTCGTTTTGATGAGCCGTTCAAACTTTGGTCCACCTGATGAAGACAGACCAGCAGCCTTGAGAAGCAAGACACCAAAAAATAGAACTGATGCCAGATGATGACATTGCAAGAGTGGAAGTTGATCATGTGAAATTAAAAAAAACAGAACCAGAAATGAGAAACATTCTTATACAAATCCACGAAAGTGCATAATAATGTCGGCCAAACCAGCACTTACTGTATGCCGCCTTCCATTTGCCATTGGATCTGAGATTCAGTTTACGAGATTACGCCACATCCTCTAAAAACACAGTGAAAACCGAGTTGCGTTCCATTTGCCACAGGTGAGTGTTAACAAATTGTTAACATTACAGCCATGTTTTTTGAGTGAGAAATGGATAATAGGTTTGTGATAAAAGGTTTACGCAAGACTTATATTAACACTAACACATCTACACTTTTTACTTGGATCTCGAGTTGCTGATCCTGTTCACCTTTCTGTTTGGCTAACATTAGTTTTTAGCAACATCGACCAGCCAGTTTAGCATCGCCTCTTGATAAATCCCACAATACGCGGTATTTCAGGTATAACATGACCGTAGCAACACATCTGTCGACTACAACAACACTGTATTGTGTACACAGCTGACCAAGTTAGACACAAACAACACTAAAGTGCTAAAAAATGTAAAACAACACAGCTTTTATTACAGTCTTTGCACTGAGCATCCATCCTGGATTCTGAGCTCAGGGTCCCCTGTGCTGCTCTCAGGTATTTGGTCAGGGGTGCACATATCGACACTTGCTGTTTCAGCCCTTGGAAAATGACTGGGAAACCGGGCAACGGCAAATGGTACGCACTATAAGAGTCTTACTAACGAGCTTTTCATAAGGTGTGTACTTAAAGGACATGTTTAAATATTTTCTTACACTTTCATGAATCTTGTCCCAGTTCGGCCAAGGTCCAGGGAGGAATGTGCATTTAACTGTAATAAAACCATGGTGGCAATGTGTGATGCTGGCAAGTTTCATAGAATCTAAACATTTCACGCCATCTCTCGCTATTCCCCGCCGTCTTCCTCCTGCTCTGTCACAGTTTGGTCTTTTCACTGGAGCTCATTCATCAAACGCTAGGCGATAAACACTGTTCTGGCTGTATAACTCACGGGAAACAAATTAGCCTGTTTCCCGCCAAAAAGCATAAACTCTGTGGATTACTGTTACTGCTCTTTTCTTCATTGCAGCCTAATGATTTGCTGTTTCCCGTATCCGCAGGCATAACGCCTCCTGCCTGCAGAAAAGTGAGAGGAACGGGCATCCGTCCACGTACTGAACCCCAGCGGCTCTATGTGTCCTCCTCTTTCTCCTCTTCCCTCTTCCTCACCACCTCCCTCCTCCTCCTCCTCCTCCTCTTGGTGGACAAGGACTCATTAGAGAAGTCCTAACGATCCTGGCCTGCCAGATGCTATCTGGCTTTTGGACGAAGCGGTCCAAATTTGACGGCCAATGAACGTTCCAATAAATCACAAACCCAGTCGTTTGCGGCTCCACCGTGGGAAAAGATGTCACCGCTGGATTCTTCCAGGCTGTTTAATGGTTCAGCCGATCTCTGGACCGTGTAGAAAACAGTGTAGTTAAGTGAAGGCATGGGACTCTTCCACCCTGTCTGATGTGGGCCGCTTTTCCTCAGCCTCATCATTTCCACTGTTTCTAATCAATGGCCAAAGCCACAAAAACTTCCATGAAACTGATCATAAATAATCATAAGGATTTTGAGTGGTTTTCAGCACTTCGTCTGTCCACCAACTCTTGAATTTAACGTCGTCTCTATTGCAAGGTCAGATGCGATCACTAGGATTCTTGCTTTTGTCAGTAAAAGTAGATTTCTTACCATGAAGCTTGTCCTGTTATCAGCAAGTTGTTGCTCAGTGTTGTAAAACGGCTCAAAGGACATAAAGATGGGAATTGAAATCTATGGGTTCTGGCGAAGAAAAAGTGTCTAGACCAGCATCATCTGTCATGACTATCATTTCCCACTTATAAAGGGTTCAAAGCCAAACTTGAAAGGGCATCCAAGGCTTCCAAGTGTTGTTAGAGATGCATCTTGGCTCCGGCTGAAAATAATAATAGCAATTGTTGCTTACACATGAAACGATATGAAATCATATCTATCACTCCTTATATCATTTCCATCTCTACAAAAGTCCAATGTGGGAGCTTTTCCAGGGGTTTCATGTCCATTTTGGCTGGTTTACTGAGATGGTTTCATATTAAAATTTATACAAGACATCAGTAGGGGCATAAATAACAAGTTTCATCACAAGACAAGATGATATTCATTCAATGGACAAAGAATCATTCATTAATTCATTCATTTATTATCTGAACCACTTAAGCCCAACCGGGGTCGCGGGCAGGATCAGAGCCTATCCCGGGAGCTACGGCCACATGGCAGGGACCAACCCTGGGCAGCCGCCAACACCAACACACCGAATGCTCAAAATGCGGTATAATAAAGTGACCAGATAAAAACAGATGTTTTTCTCCCTGGTTTGGGTGATTTATTCCAAGAGATGTTTGCTCATTTCTCCAGCAAACAGATGGCAGAAGCCAAAGCTTTTACTACAGAGCTCTCAGATCCTCATTATACAAAATGAATAAGAAGAAAAATATTAAATTAGTAAATTAAATCCTTGTGATATAGAGAAACGAGCAGAGAAAAGTGTAAAAAAAACAGCTTGTCATATCAAACCTGTGCAGTAATAAGATTGAGGATAAGAATTGTCCAGAGAGATGAAATGAGATAAAATTATTTATCTTCAATATTCCCACAATCGCTTTATACTCCTTTATATGTAGAGTTTCTTTCAGTATTTTGAGTTAGTCTTGCAACTTGCTGTTGCAACAGATGGAAGCAGAAATTTTACACAGCGCACCTTTAATCCTGCTGGGAGACAGGAGCGGTATGTACAGAATACTAAACATTCCGATCGGTCTGTTTCTGTGAAACCCAACATGTCCTCCAGGTTCCCTGCGAGCGCTGCAAGCCCAGGTGGACTAATCTCTCGTTAAACTCCACACTAACGCTGGACATCCGCAGTGGCAGGGAGCTAGCTCAGTCTGCAAGGAGAAGATAGTGTTTAATAGTCCACGTGCCTGGAAGAAGAACAATAAGGTCCCAGATGAAAGCCGTGTCCTTCTCTTTTAAAAGAACTCTACATCCTCCATCACTCGGAAGCGATTAAACGCCGGCCGTCTGATAGGACGGAATGAATGAAGTTGTTCCACAGAACTCGGGTCAGCAAGCATGAGATTAGCTTTTTTCTGCCTGGAAAAGATAAACACTTTAGTCCTTGGAGATGAGATACTCCTGCTAAATTGGGGGAATTTATGACTTAATTTTTGATGAAGGAAACAGTCAGGACATGTTTAAAATAACTCTCTAAGGGTGCTGTCCTATTTTTCAACAGAAATTAAAAGGAAGCAGGTTTAGCAGAAATTAGGTACTTAAGGTAGTAGTTCTTGCTCTTTTCAGACTGGGTGTAAAGAGTAATAAATTGCATCACAAAAATGTGAAATGACATCCTCAGATGCCACGTGTTGTGTTATGAGACAGGATATTTGCTAGGGGTGTAACAATGCATCGATCTACTCGATAAATTGATTCAATGATCAACGAGCCCATAGCATCGATCCAAAATGAAAAGATTGATCAGACATCATACTAATTATAACTCTCATTGCCAAATAAGCGCGGAAACGTCAGCTGATTTCATCACATTTGTTATGCGCTATAACACAGGATACACAGGGTGATATTAGAGTTTATTTTAGATGACGCCATGATAAAACTGCGTGACCCAGGAATATATGTACAAGATTGTACATACATTCTTAGGATTGTGGGCCTCTGTTTTCATGCTGATTAAAAGCTTATTTGTTACAAACACAGCACATAGTGAATGCAAAACATGCATTTTTTATGTGATGAATCTTGCTCATATATTTACTGAGACTATTATAGATTACCTACTTTGTAGGGTGATCTCATTAAATATATCACAGACCAATGTGATCAAATATATTCACACCAAATCTTTAACGAAACATGAATACCAAAACCTTATACCATTGATTTTGTCTGCATCTTCTACATTTTCAATAAATATGATACTTCTCTCTGATCTTGCGGACCCAAACCAGCTCATTCTGCAGGGGATGAACCTATTTCAAATGTCAAGAGGATTAGCTGTGATAAGATGGTTGGCATTTTAGGTCCTTTTATTACATTTCAAGAGATTCTCACTTCCATCTTTAGTTGATATCAAGGAGAGCACTGATATCAGCAGGGGAAACCAAGACCCGGTAGAGCAGGATCAGACAAATTAAGATTCAGAGGCTGTAATTTAGCTACCAATAACAGTTATACACTTTGAGAGCTGTAAACTGAAACGATGCCAAATGGTATAAGAGACAAAAACTAGATTTTCTATTTCTTTTTCACATAAACATCTGGTGAGTTTTGGCATTATGGATTAATCACTATAAGTCCCGAGTGGTGTGTTATTTTAATGTCATTTTTAATTAACTTAATAATTGGTCCACCAGTAGTTATATTTAGACCTTGAAATCTGATCTTCAAACGAGGTCAGATTTTGAACATGAATAAAACTGTCATTCAGTTAACTAATTTACTATCTTCAAATGTATAGATGCAGGAAACAATAGCAACAGAATAAAGACATGATCTGTACATTAGAACTGAGTCGGTTCAATGAGTCGAATCCAGACTGTTGTATTATTTATTCCCAGTTCAAATCGCACATTTCAAGTGGTCCTGCAGAACAACCAACACACAAATGACACTCCAACGAAGAAAGGCCTTGGTAGTTTTTAATAAAGCATGTATTATATGTGGTATCAGTGAGCAAATAAATAAATAAATAAATGAAACGCCTTCATCTTATGACTAGCAGTGATTCAGAATCACTTCGTCAATGCTAAGTTCTGGACTGGAAAGAAAATGATCAACTCAAAGTATCCTACCACATTACTCCGTGTATATCAGAGTTGTATCTGTCTTAAGTTAATCTGAATAATCATTGTAACCTTATAGTTTGATCAGAGACTTAATTGAAAAACTGCTAAATAAGGATTTGGAGTCGATTCTATTTTCGATTTTACAGCCTAGAATTGAAGTAAATCGCGCTACATTTAAGAAAATTAAACATCTAAAACAACTTTGACATCAGAATTGACAAATACACTGTATTATAAACCGATTGTAAATTTAACACTTGGTAACACTGTAAATTAAAAATGCTATATCTCTCGAATGGGTTTTAACACGTGAATTTTGAAATATGTAATGAAGTGTTCCTGCCGCTAGGGGAAGCCATTTCTTCATAAATGGAAAATGGTGAACCTTCTTATAGCCGGTGCCTCTACGGTTTGCATAAAAATGCAACACTTTGCAGTAACAATATTGCTGTCTAAAATATGAATATTTAACTTTTGATGCTTTGATATGAGGCTCTATTAAACATAATACCAATACAGAAGCAAGAATCCCCTAGTTCAGAATCTGTTGGGGTTTTTTTTTTTCAATATATGGACAATTTTGTCCAAAGGATGCATAAAATATTTCTGCATATATTTATATTTGTGGTTCTCATTATGTGTTTTACTCGCCTAGTGTCAGCCACCCTCGGCTAAGCCAGGGGTCCCTATAAAAACAGGAATTGAAGTGCATGTGTATAAAAAGTTATTATTATTATTATTAGTAGTAGTAGTAGTAGTAGTAGTAGTAGTAGTATTCCATTCATAACATTTGATTACAAATCATAATGAAATGCTTGATCTCAATAATCAAGGTCACTGACTGAATTTTATCTACCGCCAGCAGATTCAAGTTGATAAAATGATGTGTATTTGAACTGCTGTGAAGAGCACCAGTAACTTTTACCTCCTGTTGTTCTGAGCCACCAGCAAGATGATTAAAAAAATTCAGGTTTTATTCTAGCACTGGTTTCTGTAAATAACACAGTACAAAATAGCAATTAAGGAAAATTATTAAATAAAAAAGCAATCATTGTTTATGTAATAAAAACCAAGCTACATTTAAGACTTTTTCAAAAATGTCCAGCTTTGCAATGTCTAAAGCCAAAAACACTCTGGGAATCAAATTATATAAATGCAGTTAATACAAAAGATTGATTAATCAATCAACAAGTGTAAATGTCAGTTTTGGGCCAAAAAACAAATATAGTGTAAAAAAAAGTCTTTTAAAAATAATGGATCATAAAAAATTGGGCAAAATTAATTGACCACTTTCTGTACTAGAAAACAAACAGGTGCTACTGTAAAACCATGAACATGACCTACAATGTTGTGTTGAAAGCAGGCGGCCTGGACGAGGTCTGAGTAATGCCCTCTGCTGCTTTCCTGTTATTGCTACTGCTGTGTGTACTTATCACAGATTCCATAAAGAGTTTTCATCTTTTTATATCTGTCTCTGTACAGTTTCTCACAGGAGAGTGAGTGAACTGAGGTTATGAGGTGTTGGCTAAGTATTAAAAAAGACAAGACAGCAGAATGTGACACCAAGACAACATTAAAATTGGATGAGCCGCAACTGCTATCATCCCTTTTCAGGTCTGCATGAAAAATTAAAGCATCAATAAACCATCACAAAGAACAACTAAATTATTTCTGTCTTGTGTTTTCAGTGTTTCCCATCACCAAACTGGGCAAACTGTTCAGACAACAGTGTGTATCAGTACTTCAATTTCATGTTAAGTAGTGATTTAAATTTATAGAATTCTCTTTGCGGACAGGATTCAATGTCACTTTCTTATTAACTCAGAATGAAACAAAAAAGGTGATTACAATTCCTGTGGCAGCAGGACTCAGATTTTTGTCAAGGCTCTGATTAAATTTTATTTCAAATAGTCAATGATGAAAAACTGCTCAATATGGGTATGTAAACGACATTGTTTAGTACTGTACTATAGAGAAAACGTTATCTCGAGATAATATAAAAATAAATCGAGAAGAAAAATGCTGAAGCTGACCTCTATCACCTTTTATATTAGTGGGACGAAAAATGCTGACGGATTTTGTCTCGTTTCACACAACGATTGAGATCAAAAAACGTCGGAGATTTTCAGAATATTTGCTCATTATACATATCAGGTTATGCATGTGCGAGAAAGTAAAGGCAAATGTATTTCTTGATATGAATAATATCAGAAAAAATTTTGTAAATTTGCAACTTTAATTCATAATCTTTTACTTTTGTGCACTCGATCATCGCGCGAAACTAGAGAATATGCGACGCCGATTTAGTTTCTTGAACTTTAATTTCAAAATTTATTACTTTTTTCTTCAGTTTTTCAAGATTTTTTTTTGTTATAAATTTGCGACTTCAAGTGTCTTAATTTCTAACTTTTAGTTGAAATTTTGCATCCTTTATCAGTTCGTGTGCGAATATTCGGCTGCGGCACGGAACCATCTCATCTTCATCTCCTTCTTGCCCTTCTCCCAGAGCAGCTGGAGGAGTCTGATGCCTGTCCTTGCCGTCACCATCAAATACTCCTTGTTTTCGGGCTGCAGCACAACGGCATGGCGAGCCAGCACCAAGGACTGACAGAAACGGCCCAGAACCAGCAGGTAGAGCGCGTCTTTCTCCGCCTCGTTTAGGGGCAGGACGCTCTCCCAGCCGGCAATCACCGGCCCTCCAACGTCGAGAGGACTGGAGCTCTCAATCATCATGTACGTGATGATGATGGCGAGCTCGAAGATGAAGAAGCCGCTGCTCATATCCGCGAAGTCCAGGATGCCGCTGATCTTGTACCTGGACGGACCGTCGGGCTCGACCAGAAGATTGTGGTCGTTTAAGTCTCCGTGATTAATGCCTAGTGAAAAAAGGAAAATATTAAATCTGTAACAAAAAAACAATAAAAATTAAAGCTTAAGTGGGGCATTGAGTCGTATGTCAGTCGTTCTCTCGTTTTTCAAATTAAAACCCAAAATAATAGTGGTTCCCAAGAACAAAAAAGGGGGAAAAAAGGTTGTTTTCCGTTCAAACAAAAAATGGGAAATACGCAGTCATATTCCAATTTGTTTTATTTTATCAAATACAAGTGATGATTTATGACTGCAAGTGAGATTTCCACTAAGTTGCAGTGGTTATGTGTCTCCACATGCTCAGAAATGTGTCAGAAAAAAAAATGCTTTTTCTATTTTTAATTTGAGCGCAAAATGTAAATTCAGAAAGTGAATCTTCTTTTTTCATGTTTTGGACTATTCAAAACATCTACAGTATTTAGCAGACATTCTTATCCATTCCATTTCCGAATTTCCTTGTTCAGGGACCCAGTGATGGTAGTGCCAGAGGCAGGATTCAAACCCATGACCTCTTGGGCTCAAGGTGAGTGCCCTAACCACTACACCACCATCACCCTCTGGGACAAAAAAAAGCAGGTGTTTTGGGGTTTTGGTTTAATATCAAAAAATGAATGCATGAATGATGCCTTGAAGAAAACATTCACTCATTCTGGTGCTTTTAATAGACTTAATACATTAAGAAAGTATGGGTGTAACGGTTCTAAAAACGCACCAGCACTCGGGTTCGGGATGACATGAGGCTGAGATGAAAATTAGGAAGCAGGGAGAGACAAGCATTAAATATAATAAGTACTAAAGATAATCCAATCCAACCTCTTTAGTCCAATACTGATACTTATAGCTGTGCTTTGAGCCAATAGGTCAATAGTATTGATCCAATACCAGTGTTTCATTAAAAGAGATTATATATATATACTGAGCTCATCCTTAGATGATGGAAAACTGGAGCGTGCTATGTGCAACTTCAGTGTGCTTTAGATACACCACGGTTCCTGTATACCTATAGAAACACGCCATTAGCTCAGCAGTTCACAACAGGTATTCAGGAGACTCTCCATGTAGGGGTTGACAGGTTCTCAGCAACTTAATATCTTAAAATCTATCCTAAACTTCACTGAGGGCCAGTGAAGGGCAGCCAGCACTCTCTGAATATTATCGAAGCATTTGGGCTTGCCTCATTTTGAAGCTGTTCCAAATTTACTAAGTCACGTAAATAATAATTTGCAGCAGTCCTGGTTGAGATGACACAAACGCATGAAAAATTATCTCTGTCTCCTGAAAAGACAGGGCATGTCTGATTTTTTGCCATGTTTCTTGTGAAAGTGAAAGTGAGTGGTTATTTGTCATTGTGAACACACCACAGCACACAGTGCACCACAATGAAATGTGACCTCTGCATTTAACCCATCCGTGAAGGAGCAGTGGGCAGCTAACAAGCGCCGGGGAGCAGGGCTTGGGGATGGTACCTTGCTCATGAGTACCTCAGTGGTAACTTTACCGGCCCTGGATTCAAACCTGCGACATTCTGATCACAGGGCGAACATCCTACTGTTACGCCACCAAAAAAGATTTTATTAATCTCTTTACATATAAATGTATCCAAAGTAAGCCTCAGTTTTTTAGAACACAAAATACCTTTGAATCCATGGGGACCAAGAACTATCTGGAAATTCTCATGCCTAATGCCCAGGTGCGGATTAATGCACAGGCTAGATATGGCTGAAGCCTAGGGGCCCCCATGGTTGCCAGATTAGTCAGTAAAAATATCAATTTATTAAAATAAGCCCGGTGGGGTGGGGCTAACGGAAAATGTAGCCTAGGGGCCCATGTACACGCGAATCTGCCCCTGCTAATGCCATGCAAATACTGACATCGTAATAATAAAACCACCTGAACATAAAAATGTGCCATAATTACACTTGCGGAAGGAACTCAGATTTGGTTCCACTTGAGTCTGATACTGCTCAATAACGCTCTTCACAATCTGCTGAATGGGATCTCCGTCTATCGCGGGGAGGTAGTGCTTCAGGAGTGGAATGCTGCCCAGATTCCATATGAAGTTTTCCCTCTGAAGAGCCTTGAGCTTCGGATGCTCCATCTGCATAATGTTCACAAGAAAACAACACTCACATTTAAATTAGATCCGGTAGCAGGAAATGGCTTCTAAACCGGTTTAGGGAAATTAACATGAAACTGACAAATTGACATAATTTTAAAAAATGGAAGAAAATTACTGTTCAACTGTCCCAAAAGAAATATTTCATTAAATTGTGCCGATCAGGTTTGCCATTACTCTGCACTTGAGTTCTTATGAAGAAATGAAATGTATTTAACACAATTCACATTTCTTTTCGAAAATGCCTGAGAAGGTTCCTGAACTCTTTCTAATCACTAATAGAAATGTAGCAGAAAAATCTGTGTTGTTCAGTAACTTGATTTTCAAATTAAATCACTTATCTAAATTACGTCACTTCCAGGTCCAATGTCAAACCAAAATGGCATTTGAGTGTGTGTTTTTTAGTGTTTTCTATTTTTTATTTGAGCCCAAAATGGAAAATTCCAAAGGCATTCAGAAATAGCATAAAGCAACAATGAACTCCTACAAACACAAAGACAACATTAAATAAACTTCATAGTGTGTGAAGTTTACCCGCAGTAGAATTTTATCCATCATTGCGCCCAGTTTTCCAGCTTCATGTAAGATCTGTGGAGTGCAGGTGATCTTGGCCATGACGGTTCCTGGCATGTAGGTCATCAGACGAACCAAATACTTTTGCACGCCAAATCCACAGTCTGTGAGAAAACATGGAGAGACGAAAGCACACCAAACAAACACCAGACCATTTAGATTATTGTACAAAATTGACATTTCCTTCTTATTAGTGATGATGTGGAGAGAGGGATTTATTGTTCAAAACTGTACAACTTAACCTAAATGTAGCCAAATTTAAGGTCAAAAATCACTGTCGAAATGGACAGGTACCAATATTTAGAATCTCTTACAGATATATTCTTGCTCATATTGGTTAATATTTTCCCCAATGTTTGCGTTCATGAACTGTCTCAATAACACCCTGACCTGTTTAGTCATGCACCTTCTACCCATACAATGAAACAAAGTGTATAAAATTAAGTGAAAAATTAAATTTATGAATTCAAATCAAGATCGTAAATTATTTTTCTTCAATTATGATTAATAATTATTTTTGTTTGTAGGTTTGTTTTGGCCCTCACAGTTCACTGATGAGGTTTGTACTGTAAATTCCCTCAACTGTTGAAGCTGGGATTTTTATAAAAGACAGCATGTTTTTGTGATTTTTGATTCTTTGGTTTGTTATTCTTATCCATCAAGACTCAATAAGACTATTAGATTGATGCTACATGGCTTTTCTCTTACCAGTCTCCTCCAGACTCATCAGTTGACCACTTAGCGTGGGGAAGGTGGTCTGCGCTGGAAGACCATTTTGGTGTAAGAGGTGCATGGCGTGGTTCTGAACGTCTAGTAAAGTGAGATTCTTGCTGTCTGCAGAGTTCATAACCTTTAGAACATAATCCTCGCCTTCCACTGAGGTCACACGAAAGTTCTGGTCATCGTAGCTGGGCAGCAGTTGGATGCTGAATGGGGTTATGCCAAAAAGTCTTTTGGTGAGTTCAGTGGCCTGGGATTTACTGAGATTCGGCTTGGAGTCTTTCACAGACATGCCTAGAAAATGTGTGACAAAGGGATGGTAGTTTATATGGTTTTATTTAATTTCATGTGAATGCATGTGTGCATAAAACTAGAAATGTCTTAATCACTGGTCTCCCTAGCGGGTCTACTTATAAAACCTGTTCCTGATTAGACCATGTCACACTAATGAAGTCGTGCTTCGCTCTTGCAGAGTTTAATTGTTTTCCAAGCAACAATTTAACCAAATAGGCATGTTGTTTTACAAGGAAACCCCAAGTTTATAGTTTCCTTTCTGTGCATTTTACATTCGCCCGAGTTTAGAGTTATAAAAACTCAATCCTATCTCTTAAAATTAATCTTTCATGCCTTATATACATACTTTCTTTACCAGCAAGACTCTACCCTACTGCTCTGCGTATAATAGGGAACAGGGAGACTCTTTTCATATTTTTATATGATCATTCATTACTTTGCATGAACGTTACATGAATTTTGCCAGCAAAATGAGTCCAAGGTTCTCTTTGAATACCTCCAATAAACGGTGAGGAAAAGCTTGACCTGTAGATGTAAGTCTGACTTACTACACAAAAATACTAATTTCTAGCCCCACCTGTCCATTTGAATAGTTATAAATTAGCAGATATTGAGACGGATATATGTTTATTAACATTTTCGCAACGGGTCAGTAAGTTGTTGGTCAAACGTGGCGTTACAGTCAGACGTTTTGACCGGTCAATTCGAATAAAAAAAAGGAATATAATGCGTTATTAAACAACGCTTGGTTTTTCTATGAAGTGTATGACGTAGCTAAGTGTTCGTGTAATAAATGTATGTTGTGTTTTATGTCGTTAGTTTACTTACTGTGCGTTATTCTTCTCTCTGAACTGACCGCTACAGCTTTAATTTTCCAGTGAGGAAGTCTACCGTAGTGTGACGTCACCGAGCTACGTTCAACATCCACACGTTTCTTTACCGGACTTTTAAACTCTGTGTTGCTTTTGATGGTTAAAAAACATACTTGCAAACTACAATGGGCTGAAGTAAACTTTGAAACGACTTTGTACACACTGCTGTAATGCATGAACCCGCATTTAACTTGCACATTGCCCAAATAACTGACTGAGGAGATTGCCAGAGGAGGTCTAATTATAGGTGGGAAAGTTAGAGATCCAGGGTTAAAGAATCGAGGGGTTTTAATACACTGCCCTCCAAAAGTGTGGAAACGCCGCTGGCAAAGTGGGGTTTTGGACCCCCTCATCATTTTTCATCATTTTTTGGTGCAAATACATTAAAGTAACTTGACATTATCTTTGGATACCAGCAATAATCATTTTTATTTTGATTACATAATAATGGCACTATGTACGTGTCAAAGTCAGACATGCCCCTTTGCCAGCTGTGATGTCTGGTTACTGGTTTAAACTTGTTTCAGGTTTTTAAAAGATGTTTGGGTCAGCACACCTTCATAGCTTCAACAAGCGATTGGTTCATTGACAGCTCGGACGCCCAGATTATGCAGAGCTGTAATAGCTGCTAATGGTGGATATTTTGATGAATCCAGAATTTAAGTATTTTCTATGTATAAACTGTTTAATAAACTGTTTATGTAATAAAATATGTTTTCATAGTTTGTGTTGTCCCTTATCAGTGCAACATTATCACAAATTAAAAAGGATTCATGACAATACTGTCCAAAACCCCACTTTGCCAGGGGCGTTTCCAAACTTTTGGAGGGCAGTGTATATACCCTATATTTTAAAAATACAGCCACATTTAAGACTCGAGCCATCTTCTACACTCATTTTACGCTTCATTAGTGCTCTGATGGACGTTTAATGCTCTGGAGAACCTTTTCATGATGTAGAACCTTTTTATGCTGTTTAAGGTTCTTTGGAGAACTGGTGTAACACCTTACATCATTTTCAGTGCTTTGAAGAACCCCTTATGTTAAAGTATGACCTTTATGGCTACTGACCCTATGCCTAACCTACTGATTTACTTGTGGTTGTGTGTATAAATTATTGTTATGGTGCAATTTCAACTCTTCAACTCTTCCAGGCAAGCTCTCCACAAGGTTTAGGAGTGTGTTTATGGGAATTTTTGACCATTCTTCCAGAAGTGATTGGAACATCTGAATTTAATTATTTCAAGGTTCAAGGTTCTTTATTGTCATCAGTCGCTTTATACATGTACAAAGTGTGATGAGACAGCGTTTCCCCATCGCCCCGGTGCAACATATAGTAACACTGAACATTACACTCAACGGGACAAACGGTGCAACAAGCAACACAATAAATACAGTACAAACACAATAAATACAGTACGAAAGTGACATTTAGTGAAGAGATGGAATGTAAACGAGTATTGCTTAGTGTGTTTTTAAGGCACATTGGCAGCATCAGCATCTAAGCAGCTTATAACAGATGAAGTGTGAGACAATGCAAAACAATCACAATAAATAGACAGAACAATAAATCCACAACACTCCAGTACTTTTGAAGGGGAGGATGTAAACCTTAATGACTGATATTGCACATGATTATAATTATTATACTGCCAGGTTAGATGTAGAATTGAAGACATCATTTGTGGAAAGGTGAATTTACAGTTGTATTAACACTAGTGCATTTGAGTGTGCCTGATGTAAACAGTAGACAGTAGGTATGTAACGTGCAAGGTGTAATTTATGATAACGACTTTTTTTGCAAAGTAACTGATAACGACTTTTATGTTTTACCAAACACTACATTTGAACTAATTATTACATTTTGCACACAATGAACACAGCTACAAGGATACACAATATTTACACTAAATTACTCATTAAACATGGTTCTACAAAGAACCAAAGGGTAAAAGGGTTTTTGTAGAACCAAAGAAGGTCCCCCTATGGCATCACTGTGAAGAACCATTTTTGGTTCTATTATTTTTAAGGCTGTAGGTACTGTGGTTACGTAAATATAGTACACAACACATAGTAAAATATGAAGAAATGATGGGTGGCTCAAGTCTTTTCAGAACTGTGCATGTAAGCATGTAAAGTCAAAGTACACTTTGTCAACTCCGCTATATACAAGTATATACTGTCATATAGTTATATAGCTCTAGTTTCTACAGAGCTCAAAGAACAAAGAAGATACATAGAATATGCATATATGCAATGTAAAAATGATATGCATTAGAGGATTTGCAGCATTTCTTATAATATGAATATTTTTATATATGTTTACATTGATATATTTTGGAAATTCATTTTTGTTTTTCTCATATACTGTGTGTGTGTGTGTATATATGTACATATATATATATATATAGTGAGACTAGAATATATGAAAAAAAGTGATGACAGCTTTAGGTACTGCTTATGTTCACACAATAAATATATGGAAAGGATCCCAACAAATATGTGGAAAGGATACCTCAATATCTCTGTGATGTCTGTTCATCACTGAGACATAATCTACATAAAGGACAGTCAGGACACACACACTCCTGTATCATGTTGGAAAGATGACTGGATTTACAGGGGTTTGATGGGTTTATGTGTCACAGAGTGAATATTTATGGAATGACAGATGGCAGTGTATTCTTGAAAAAGCATTTTCGCTTTGCATAAATGAATGTGTCTGTTGTGTGTTTTGCTACATTGGCTTTGGGTCCATAGTGTAAAAAGTCACAAATAAAGCAAAAAATGTCAACTGTCTTAAAAAATAGATATAAGATATGAAGAAACTTACAATCAGAACCAGATGTGAAAAATGAAAATTATGTTGATCCATGTCATGCACACGTAATGAATCTTTCTTTCTTCTTTATTAAGTGAAATCATTATGAAATTGCTGTCACTTTACTAATTTCCGAAAAGATATTCCTCTTTTTGGGCCTATTTTACCAATATTATCTAAATTTCTTTTTTGCAGTTAAGACATTGAAATAGTATATTATTATACAATTGTAGAATAGAATAAAGCTCAGTATGCTAATGTACAAGCACAAACAGGCATGCAAAAAATTGAATAATGGTACTCTTCACCATTAGTACATTCTGTCCTTGCCTAGGAACACATCTTAAATCAGAAAACATTGGTGAATGTCAGAATGTTTGTGAAAGCTGAACAAATAACTACTGTGGGCTTATGTCATATGTCAGCCCCTAGTGAACACTTCATACTTATGACAAATGTCTTTGTGGACGAAATTTGTGTTTGTGTCTTGCGATCAAATGGGAGTGAACATGGCTGACAACAGACTTGTATACAATGTGAATGGGTTTAATGAAAACCTAGATATATGCTGGTTGAGGAATGAGGATGAGGAACAACATCCAAAGTGTAACATGACGTTACATATATTTCAGTGTGTTTAATGTAGTTTACAATACAAAGCTCAGAAATCTCAGCATTAGTAGACAGTATTGTGTTCATCTCAGATTATACATAATACTGATTACAATCGTTAGCAAATCTGCTCTCCAATGCTAGGTTAAGTTCTGAACTAACACAGGTGCTTTCACCTCAAAATTTTCAGAGAAAGTTCATAACGTCATCTGACAACAGGCAGTCAAACCACATCCCGAGAAAGCAATCTGGCATTTGCATTTGTTAATTTAATGATGTAGGAAGTGGCAATGACCACTGTGGGGAATATGCAGTCTGTTTGCTTTGGGGCTGATCCATTCCGGCTAAAAAAGATAAGACACACAAATCAGATCACTGGTTAATGACGTGAGGATGTTTGTGTCCAATTATGAGCGATAAACACAAAAACGCACATATAGATATTGCAGAATGACTGGAATCATGGATTACTCAGTGTGTGTGTGTCAGAAGTACCTCTGTAATTCTTACAAGAATATGGGTTTTCTAGAACCCAGAAAGTTATTTGTAATTATATAGCCTTTACAATCCACAACAACTGATAAAAGCCATTTTGTACATGAGTGTTATCATTTTCTGGCATTTTATATCATACAGAACAATAAATCTGAAAATGTAAAAGTGCATTTGAATAGTTTTATATCATAGGAACAAAACAAAGCAAAATATTAAACACCTTAAAAGTTTAGATATCAAAATCCTGATATTAATAATCTAATTTAGTAGTGTGTATACAAATGAGGAGAGGTCACATCATGCCTTAGGACAGTGATCTTTGGCAGCACACAGTAAGCGTTTTGAAAGCTTTGTTCATTGTTTTACTGTGTCTTTAATAATTAAAGACAAGCCCCCTTTTACCCCCCGGGAAAGAAAAAGTGACGGGGCTGGACAACTTTCTCTTTGCACTTGAGTTGGACAGACAGAAGCCCTCGTCATCACCTCATGTCAGAACAAATTCCAGTAGCCACCAAGCATAGTGTAGGGTTCCACAAAATGGGTGCTGCATGTGTGTGTGTGTCTGTGTGTGTGTGTGTGTCTGTCTGTGTGTGTGTGTGTGTGTGTGTGTGTGTGTGTGTGAGCTGGATGTGTATGATGGCAGCCATGCTTCACTATCAATAGAAATCATCTGAGAGAAGTATGAGAAGGTCAGAGAGGCGTAAAGATGAAGATGGGGAGGAAAGTGGTTGCGCTCACTGTGCAGAACTCGCATGTGAACTGGACCGTGACCTTGTAGATATGGGACAAGGTCAAAATCAACTCCAAAAACAGGTTATATCACCAAAAATAACAATAAGTGCAAATCTAATGTTTATTTAATGGACATTTCATTAACAACACCTGCCTAGTACTTTCTTGATAGTAAATAAATAATAAATCCATCCATTTTTGCTGATCTATTTGGGTGCGCAACCAAAGATTGTAACTCATCGTTCTTAAAGGTCTCATATTATAATTTTTTCAAGAAGATAAAATAGGTCTATGAGCTCCGCTAAACATGTCTCTGAAGTAGTTTACTGAAAATACCTCTCAGATTAGACATTTTCACCTGGTTTTTACCCCTCTATTTTAGGCCCTTTCAGAACAGGCTGTTTCTCATAAGTATTCCTAAGTGTAAATGTAGTACAGACCCATTGCTGGACTTTCCATGTCAAAAAGTATAGAAAAAGGCTTATTTTACTAAGTAAAATTCAAGTACACTTAAAATGATCATTTTAATTCTTCTCAGGGCTAAACTGGCCCACATATTAGTTTATAAAAGCACACCTTTAAGTCAAAAAGTAGTAAATTTCCTTCCTGAGTTTCTGACTGGCTCATGTCTACGTCTTAAATAAACGGACCTATACTATAACTGAACTAATATAGGACCTAGTTACATACTTCGAACTCATTTCTGTTGTTTAAGAAAGTATACTTCAAAAATACTGCAAGATATACTGTGTATACATATATATAATATATATATATATACATATATATATATATATACATACATATATATATATATATATATATATATATATATATATATATATATATATATACAATTATATATATATACATATATATATTATATACAATTGCTTTTTTATATACTTTTTAGTTTATGATCAACACTTCTAGGGTTAGGACATTCAACATTATACTGACACTAAATAAATACAGTAAAACAAAACTTCCAAAGAGAGGCAAAAAGTGAAAAAAATACAAACATTGCATATTGATAATGATGGATGTTGATTATTCTATGGATTTAAAATATGCCAAATATTCAATTCCAATCACAGAATCCAAACACACTGCACACCTCCAAATATAACCTGTCTCAAAAGAGATAGTGCAGCTCCTCTGCTAATAAACAACAGGCCAGTCGTTAGCTGGATTAAACTTGTTGAGTCACTTCACATTTGCAGAGTGTGGAGAACATTGTGCACCATGAGTCAGAGTCATTCTTTTGGCAACCATCACAAGGCACAATAAACAGCAAAAACCAAACCATACGCCAGGTAATAAATTGCTCTCAAATGATCTGTTGAGTTTAAACAGGTTTTTGTGAAGCTCTAAGACAAATCCTGTTTGCATAGGGGAGCTTGTGTTGGCAGAAATTGTGTGGGAGAAATCCAACACAAGAGCACCTGATTATATTAATTAAGAGCACTTTTGTTTAAATTGTGTAATTATTAGTGAATGAGATGGATCTCTACAGGATTGTAGTGAAACCCACAGACACCAGCTCATCACCAAACTGTGTGGAACAGCTGTATCTGGATATACAGTACATATGTTCACACAACATTAAGACTTTGCTTTTAAGGAGAAACACTTGGATGTTTATTTAAATTTACTGCATTTATAAATTACATTTACAGTCTATTATTGCTTTTGTTTTTGACATTAACATACATCGTTTGTCCCCTGCAGCATCATACAGGCACATGATGCAATTGTCTTTTATTTCCCGTTGCTTCAGGAGTCTTCACTTCTAGATTTATTTCCCAAAAGCTCAGATGCAGATGACTCAGTCCACACTTTATCTGATCTATCAGCGGAAACTAACGCAGCATGAGAGCCATATCAAAGCACAGATTGTCTTTTAGAACTTTTCTTTCAGATTTCAAGTGTTTTCTGCCAAAGATATCTCTTCCTATTCCCAGTACAATTTCTGAAAGTCTCTTGGTTTGAAAATGTGTTTTTTTCTGGAAATGAAGTTTTTCTTAGGGAATTTCTGGTGATGAAATACACTCTCAGTGAAAGATACAGCATATTTTTACACTCGTCATTTGTTCACAGCCTTAACACTATAACAACAGTGCAATTTGTAGTAAGAATCTCAAATGGCCCAGACACATAATGCTAGTGACTGATCACATCTGTGGTTTTCAGCTATGCTATCAGAGACACGTTCACAAGGAAACAACTTATGTACCCTTTGGCATGTTCTCACAAAGACAATAACAAATTTTAATAAACAGTTTGGGGCAGAAGTATAGTTTTAACTACAACACAAAGACCACAATTCTCAGCTAAAAATTTTGGACCATTTAAGCTTTGTTCTGCATATTTAGGATATTTGTTTGGTGGCATGGGTCTTTGTCTTTAAAATGACCTGTTATTGATATTTTATTACTATCGAAATATTCTGTGTAACAATCTACAGTTTTCTGTTTTTACAAAACATTGTATATTCTCCGGCTTAAATCCTGATGAGTACAAAAATTTCTAAACCAATAAATGTACATTTTGAATTAATTCATGTAATTTTTACATATAGAGATTGATTGAGGCGTCACATTGCTGCCCAGTTCATATAACATATAACTCAAAAGAAACTTTTTAAAATAAACTTTAAAAGCTTTTAAAATAGGGTGGCATGGCGGCGCAGGGGTTAGTGCTGCCGCCTCACAGCGAGAAGGCCCTGGGTTCGATCCCCGGGTCGGTTGTAGGGCCTTTCTGTGTGGAGTTTGCATGTTCTTCCTGTGTTCGTGCGGGTTTCCACCTGGGGCTCCAGTTTTCTCCCACACCGCAAAAGCATGCAGTATAGGTTAACTGGTCACTCTAAATTGGCCCCATAAGGTGTGATTGTCAGTGTGTGTGCTCTGTGGTGCCTGCCCAGGGTTTATCCCTGCCTTGTGCCCATAGTGATCCCCCGCGGTCCCAGTTGGGTTTGAGCAGTTTGGATAAATGAACGAATGAATGAACCTTTTAACATAATGTTTGGCAACAGTAACTGGGAGGTTTAGAATTTGATATTTTGATCACATTGATCTCATAACATGAGAGAAATCTTATATCTAATCTTAAATCAACCATGGAAGGTGTTTAAAGTTTACTGTTTACAGTAAGAGTCATGTTCAGATCCTGGCTGACCACAGTCATGCAAGTCAGCATCTTCTCAAAGAAATTTTTAACTAAAGTACACCTTGCTAACTGATGTGATTAATTAAGTAGGACACTAATTTCTGCTGTGCTACAAACTTCCAGGACCCACTTTGACACACTTTATTTAGGAGGTCAACTCTGTTAAGCACTCATCTCACACCGCTGTGTACTGGACGCAAATCCCAACAGATGGTGTTCCATCACTTAATGCAGGAGTCTGTCAGTCACATCACAAACGGACAGATCCGAAGTGACACTTTAAATATACGTCTGTTTGTACACGATGTGTCAGTCAGCGCTCAAATCTACTTCATTATTCACACAGGAGATTTACTTCTTTACCATTCTACTGCTTGCCATGCTGAATATGCACAAGTGTCCCTTTTCCCACTGTGGGTAAGTGATACTTGGCGTGAAAACAGATCAGAAAGTTGTGACTATCCATACTTTTCTCTCTAGAAAAGAACTGCAGTATTTTAGTCTGTTATTAAGTCACATACATGCCAGACTAGGGTCAGATTTGATCTTCCAGACCTAAAGCTTCTATTATCTTCTTCTGTTTTCTGTCAGAATATGTGGATGTCCTCACCTTAAACACCTGAAACCATCGTAAAAGTCGTTTATGCTGTTTTTAAAGATTCACAGGTTGACTCACAGGATGAGTCATCGCATAGGGAGGTGACAAGGAATGTTTTAACTGACTAAATATAAACTTTGTTTCTTTTCAGAATCAGGATGTTTCCATCTTGTGGCTCAGTGCTGAATAAATCAAACTGTATTCCTGAATTCACCAAGAAAGTAATATTAAAATTGTATTCATTCCATGTCAGGAGAGATACTGTACTATAATTGCAACATATCAACATTTATTGTTATGTCATTTTTGTTTTGAACAGCTTTGTTACTACATATAATGCTGTACAAAATAAGACATTTATTTCTTTATATTTTGCTTCCAAAAAGCTTGACACTGTTTTTATTTACTCTAGAGCATCAATTGAAAGCGCGTGATTATTTGTCATTGTGAACACACCACAGCACAGCACACAGTGCACGACAACGAAAGGTGACCTCTGCATTTAACCCATCCGTGAGGGAGCAGTGGGCAGCTAACAAGCGCCCGGGGAGCAGTGCTTGGGGACGGTACCTTGATCATGAGTACCTCAGTGGTAACTTTACTGGCCCTGCATTCAAACCTGTGACCTTCTGATCACGGGGCGAACACCCTACCGTTACACCACCAACTGCCCTATGTATGTATGTACAAGTTGTATCTATTACATGTATCTATACCTAAAATCTCTTTTCAGATCTGAAGGAAATCAAAAATATGAAGGACAATACATTTCCATCACAAACACACTTAAAACACTAATTAAACCACATTTATTGTGATCCTTACATTTACAATTACAAATCTTAATTGCACAATAAACATTAAACTATTAATATCTCCGCTGACCACAAATTGTTACAGATTTCAAGCTGATCCTTGAAGATGATTTTCTTATTATCAGAACATAAAAAGCACAAACTGCAGACGACAATGTGACGTTTACTTGCTGTTATACTATTTGTCATGAGACTTGTTCTGGTAAATGAGAATGGAACTGATGCATCCTTGATATTTGAGTCTGAGTAAGAACAGCTTTCCAGTAAATTTATGTTGCTCCACTTCAGTTCACTCTTGCTCAGTGGAAGATGATGTAAAATGACTACATGTGAACACTGTGTGCAAGGTGACGTCTGCAGATTGAAGATGCTAGAACCTCAACCGAGTGAGAACATATAAACAGTGAATGGCTTCAAGTGTGACTTCAAGTGCAAATAGGGCAATTTGCCAAAAAGATTCTTCGATTTATGGGCACAGTTCATTTTCGGGAAACAATATTACTTTATGTCTGAGTGTTATGGTCACTGTAGACCATCTATCTATCTATCGCTTTATTTAAAGTTATTGATGAATAATGAATCAAAGTTGACTTAAATAAATCTACTTTTCATTGACAAAAACAAAATTTAAACTAGGTTAAAGGTCAAAATGGCTAGATTAAATTACTAAACTTTTTCATTTAAATGTAAAAATTAACACTGGTTAATAAACACCTGAAGTCTAAACACACTTCATTAAAGTCTTGTTAAGCAGGTAATAAGTTAAGTAAGCTGTATTTTGATTATGTAAATGTGCAATACACAGCTACTAAAGGACACAGCTACTAAAGGTTGAGATTGAAAAGCACTGACCCATGGTCTAAACATTTTGTTTGATTTATTAATAAAATGTGGCACGGTGGTGGGATTGTTACATCAAGAAGGTTCTAGGTTCGAACGCCAGGTCAGATGTGGGACTTTCTGTGTGGAATTTGTGTTGGTTTTCTCCGGGTGCTCTGGCTTCCGCCCACAGTTCAAAAGCACAAGCTAGAGGTTAATGGGTGGCTCTAAATTTCCCCCATAGGTGTGTATGCAAGTGCGTGTGCCCTGTGGTGTCGTCCACCCAGGGTTGGTCCCCGTCTCCAGTAACAGCAATCCTAATTAGGATTAAATGGTTTGGATAATGACTGAATGAATAAATGAATGAATGAATGAATTTTAAGATTCAAAAATTTAGTAAATGGTGCAAATAAAAGTACAATGACCAGTACAATGACCCAAAACTTTGTCAATCTCTTACCAAGACTTAATGCACTGTAGCAAAATCATAGATTTACGTCAGATTATTCTTTAAAGGATGTTCATATCTGTTTCCCACACACAGCAGCTTGTGTGTGTGTATGTGTTAGGGCAGGTATTTATGGCGTTGTGGGGACCTTTTTGTCCACTAAAATCACTTTTATTGTTTTTTGGTGCCCTTGTGGGGACATTGGAGCGGTCCCAATGAAGAAAAATGACTTTATAGAAAGTGTGCTTGTTTTATTAGAGAAACTAAAAGCGGAAAAAGACGTGCTTTCGGTTACTGAGGTTAAGGTTAGGGTTAAAAGTGTAAAATTATATACATCTAGTCATTATGGGACTGTATTACTATCACAAAGATAGTAATACAATAATTGTGTGTGTGTGTGTGTGTGTGTGTCCATGTATTTATCGCATTGTGGGGATCTTTTGTCCCCTAAAATCACTTTTATCTGTTTTTTTGGGCTTTGTGGGGACATTTGAGAGGTCCCCATGAGGAAGGTAAAAGATGTGCTTTTGGTTACTGAGATTAAGATTAGGGTTAGGATTAGGTGTGGGTGTAAAATTATGTACTTTAGTCATTATGGGAGTCTGGAAGGACCTCATGAAGATAGTAATACATAGACTGTGTGTGTGTGTGTGTGTGTGTGTGTGTGTGCGCTTGTGTGGAGAACCCCTTGTCCGTTCAAAACAATGAGAAAATTCAAATTGACAAATCCTGCTTACCCTCTTCCATCACATATGATGACAGATACAAGTAGAGAGTGTGAGGGAGATAAAGAGAGAGAGAAAGATTTTCGAAAACAAAGAAAGGGAATAAAGGGGGCAAAGGGGAAATGTCTCAAATAGTATGAGAAACCAGATGTAGGGAGACAGAGAGATAGAGAAAGAGAAGTACATCATGTGTGGCGTGTGTGTGTGTGTGTGGGGAAAGAAAAAGAGAGTACGGACAGATAGAGGAAGAACGATGGAGAAAAAAAGGAATTAAAAGAGAGAGATGCTGTGCATGTGGGGTGGTGCGTGTGTGTGTGTGTGAAAGAGAGAGAGAGAGAGAGAGAGAGAGATAGAGAGAGAGAGAAATAGGGAGAGAGAGAGAGGAAACCTAGAGAGACAATGTGTGTGAAGAGTGTGTGTGTGTGTGTGTGTGCGTGTGTGTCAGAGAAAGAGAGAGCACATTGTGTGTCTCCTTTAACACTGCAGAAGTGAAAAGCTCCTCTTCATTCTCTCTCACATATTGTTACACATGAAGCGGAAAAGTCTGGATCTCGTTTCTTTCTCTTTCTCTCTCCCGAGGCTCCATGACTGACAGTTTAGTCAGAAAACACTAGGTAAGACTATTTTATTTCTTTTACTACATTTTTGATTAATCACATATTAATGATTAATAATCATTGATTAGTGATACATAAGTGATATCATCAGTGACCCTGATGCTCTTCAGTGTTCAGAAAGAAGTCCATAACATTAACCTTAACGTGATATTAAGATTTTTGCTCTTTTCTGGAAGCTGCATGTGCGTTTCCCAAGGCTATGACTGTCGCCTGGAATATCCAAGATAGAGTGAGACTATAATTATTTAGGAGAACTATCACCTTCCATGAATCACATGTCTGCCCGAGGGTACGTTTTGGCCAAACACTCACAAATTAGCTACAATTAAATTATATACAATTAAAGTGTTGCTGCTTTTTCTGGATAAACACCACAATTACAATATTACAATAATCATTTCTTGTCAGCAGAGAAAAATGGTCTTAGCCAACTGAAGACAATAATGATGTGATTTTCTGACACTTGCTAAAATGGAATATTGTCTGTCTTATAGCTGTCTGATTTGACATGGTAAATATCTGAACCATGTCAGTCTAAACTGTGTTTTTGAACTGAAGATGAAAACTATATTATAAAAAGGATGTGATCAGAATAAAAGTAGCTTCAATTAGCTATTAATTAGATAGTTATTAACATGATAGAAAAGGAAAGAAACAAAGACGAATTTGGGGAGTCACAGAGAGAGAGAGAGAGAGACAGAGAGAGAGAGAGAGATTATATTATACGTCCCCTCATAGACCACCTCCCTAAATCAGATAACAAGAAAACAAATCAGACACAAGGTACAGAATGTTTAAATCATGCAAGACAATGAGAAAATTCAAATGGACAAATCCTGCTTATCCTCTTTCATCACATATGATGACATACAAGGAGAGTGTGAGGGAGATAAAGAGAGGGAGACACATAGAGAAAGAAAGGTTTTAAAAAGCAACAAATAGGAATTAAGGGGAAAATGGTGAAACACAGAGAGAGACATTTGATGTGTGGACAGTGTTTTTTAATAACTATGTTATAAAAAAGGGGTGTAATCGGAGTTAAAGTAGCTGCATTATGAAGGCAATACAGCAATATAGACCACCCCCTACGTAAATCACATAACAAAAAAACACACAAAAAAGGGCAATTACTGGAAAAAAGGGCAATTACTGAAAATAGATGCATGCTCACACTTAACATAATCCAATTTACCTGCCTGAACAGAGTGTGAAATTAACTTGCTCTTATTAAAATAATTAAAAGAAAAATTGAAATGGTGTTAATATTACTCTCACAAATCAAAACAAAAGTTCAAAGAAATTAAGGAAGGTTTTGTTATTGACACATGAAGTAAGAGTTTAGGTTGAGAGAAGAGCATATGATAAACACCATAAATTTTGATGATGTTACATTCCGATAACCCAACCCTCAAGGTGCAGGGTTACTTTCAGGTGAGATACTGAGTTTAGAGGCACTTTTTACAGCAGTAATTGGCAGAACTGGGGAAGCTTTTTCAATAATTATCACGCTAAAAGCAACAAGTTACAGCCAAGCTACTGTTTTAGTATAGTAGTTAGCTAGTTCACAAGCTACAGAGGTAAAGTAATAACTACATACAAGCTATTTGATGGTCATCAATCGATGCTTTCATCTGCACCAAGGAGGACTTTGTCCTCCGACTACGTCTCTCAGCGGCCCAGAGTACATTGTGTGGCATCAGATGCCACTTTTGTCAATTCAACACCAATCAGAAACACCTAAAAATACCCTCCTTTTGTGGCAGTCTTTTATACTTTTGCCATGCTACATCACTCTTTGTAAAAAATAAAAAATAAGTAGCCAGCTATAGCATTTTAAAGGTTGAGAAACTAAAAGAGGTAAAAGATGTGCTTTTGGTTACTGAGGTTAAGGTTAGGTGTAAAATTATATAAATTATAAAGCAAAGAAAGGGAATAAAGGGGGAAAAGGGGAAATAGAGTGAAACACTAGATATAGGGAGACAGAGGCGGAGAGATAGAGAAAGAGAAGTACATCATGTGTGGTGTGTATGTAGGAAAGAAAATTAAAGTAGTAATAAGTTACTCCCAACACTGATAATTGGACACAGCTAAAGTCTGTGATTTACGACAAGGTTTGAAGTCGGTGTGATGGTGGCAATGTGACAGCGGAAGCTGAAAGACAAGCTGAGTCTATTGGCAAGACAGATTTAAAAGGTTAAAGAAAATGGGGAAACAGTCAATCAATGCAAGCATTTAAGGTGAACTGAGACTAATCACATCCAGAAAGGAAAACAACATCCACACACAGCACAGACCAATACAATGACACACAGTCCTGATCATGCTGTGATTTGTAATCAGGAACAATCAGGCCCTGGAAAACAATCAGGATGCTGAATGAGGAGTCTGCAAGAACTGAAAAACCTCTAAAACTCATTCAGGTCAGAATTAGCAAAATTGTAAAAATCTGTGAACATGGTGCCATCCCCAAGCACTGCCCCCCAGATTCTGCCTATGTCATCTGGTCACTGCTCCTACACGGATGGGTCAAATGAAGAGGTCACATTTGGTTGTGTTCACAATGACAAATGTGACCCTCCACGGCAAAACCAGTCGCTTGACACAAATTTTCAAAATTGAGTTATTATGTTATGTATTATGAAATCAAGCTTCAAAACGATACCTATATCGAATGAATCGGATGACATATGACTGAGATATCAACATTCAAAGGAGTCGGGTTTCTCCTGTCACACCAAGTGAGAAATGGAGAAATCCACCTGTGAAGCTGACTATCGCCGTAGCACTCACAGACGCTTGGTGCGGTCATGGCTACGTTTGTATTTACGGTAGCCTACGCTGCATTCACAGCCACACGGATAGCCTACCTGCGATTCCAGAGAAATATCTTCACGCTAGTCAACGAGTGGATTTACCGTAAATATTGAAGTAGAGCGGTCAAAACAGAAACTTTTAACATTTTGCTGCAATTGAATTCCTCACCTCAAGAAAGTCACGTTTTTAGGATGGAAAGGGTAAGTTTTTCAGTGAAATTTATTCACAGCAGTACAGTATAGACCTTCCACTGTTTCAGAACACTAAAAACAAAAAATCCAAAATTTTACCCCACGCAACATAAACGGTCGTTTTTCTCGGAAACCTCTGTTGCGACAAGCGACTGGTTTTGCCATGGAGGGTCACAAATGGTTACTTTCACTTTTTCACTTTCGGCCTTTATTAATAGCATTCTTCTCTATTACCATCGTCTCTAGGTTCAAAAACTATGTTCAAACCCAACTGCTCCTTGTTGGACTCTGTGGCTCTGAGCTGTGTTCAGGAGCTGATGTGTAACTCCAGCTTCCCTTTAAACCTCAGCGAAGCAGAGCTGGAGGACTACTGTCTGAACCAGGACGAGTACCTGGAGAAGTACCTGGGCCCCCGTCGCTCACCCGTCTTCCTGCCTGTCTGCGTCACCTACCTGCTGATCTTCTCAGTGGGCGCCATGGGCAATGTTCTCACCTGTATTGTCATCACACGCCACAAGGTGATGAGGACCCCCACCAACTTCTACCTGTTCAGCCTGGCCGTGTCAGACCTGCTTGTGCTGCTGCTGGGCATGCCGTTGGAGCTGTACGAAATGTGGAGCAACTACCCCTTCCTGCTGGGCACCAGCGGCTGTTACTTCAAGACCTTCCTCTTTGAGACCGTCTGCTTTGCCTCCATCCTCAACGTGACGGCCCTCAGCGTGGAGCGCTACATTGCCGTTGTCCACCCTCTCCGTGCCAAATACGTGGTGACTCGAACCCACGCTAAACGGGTCATCCTGTGCGTCTGGATGGCGTCGGTGCTGTGTGCTGTGCCCAACACCAGCCTCCATGGCATCTTCACTCTTTCCATGCCCAAAGGGAGGGGCGAGGGCGCCGTGCCCAGCTCAGCCACCTGCATGCTGGTTAAACCCCGCTGGATGTACAACCTGATCATCCAGATAACCACGCTGCTCTTCTTCCTGCTGCCCATGCTGACCATCAGCGTGCTCTACCTGCTCATCGGCTTGCAGCTGAAGCGGGAGAACATGCTGGAGGCGCTGGAGGCCAAAGCTGGCTTGGATCATGATGGATACTACAGATCCCGAAGCCAACAGCAAAAAAACAGAAGGCAGCAGGTCACCAAGATGCTGTGTGAGTACTCAGCGTTGGATGTTCTCTCTTATATTTACATCATATTTACATTTATGGCATTTAGCAGACGCTCTTATCCGAGTTCCAGTTTCATACAATGAAATTCTGGCTCTACCTTATATAAAAACAGAAACAGAGACAGACGTAAACCTATAAAAACAAATTTAGTGCAGCGATAATAACAAGATACAAAGACATAGAATAAATACTGTAATACATGTAATAAATAGTGTAAATACTGTAAAATACAGTATATTGTTAACAGGGAAAGATGTAGCCCATATGGTTCAAAGTAGGACATATAATAAATATATGATATTAAAAGACATGGGCTCAGTGTAGCAATTAGGTCCCTGCTCAATGGTGCTCGAACTATTCAGCAATCTTACTGATTTTGAGAAGGAGCTATTTCTCAGACGTCTGCTCTGTGATTTAATACACTTATACCGTTTCCTGGATGTGAGAGATAATGGGCGTACAGGGCATAGTGGGGGTGGCTGATGTAATGTTTGTAATTGTCTTTCTGCAGCCAGCAGTGTGGATTGTGATAGTTCTGTACCTATATTTCTGGCTGCTGTTCTCACAGTCTCCGTGGAGCAACTTGGGGTTAAGGGTTTTGCTCAGGGACTCAAACGTGTGTGATTATTTGTCATTGTGAACACTGCACACAGTGCACCACATCTAAATGTGACCTTTGCATTTGACCCATCCGTGAGGGAGCATTGGGAAGCTTTTGGCAGTGCCCAGGCAGCGGTGCTTGGGGCCAGTGTCTTGCTCATGAGTATCTCAGTGGTACATTTACCTGTCCAGGACTTGAAGCGGCGCACACACGGTCAAGTACCTAACTGTTACAATACCTACTGCCCCACAATAGTGAAAGTGCTGGAGGTAAGATTTGAACCCATGACCAGAGGCAACCACGGCCTGTCCCATAATTACATTTATAGCAGAGTTTTCTTAAAGATGCAATTTTCGGCATAGTATACATACTAGTACATCCATAAATTCAGTCATTAACTCTTTCTCTTTATATCTTTATCATGTCTTTTTAAACAATCTTCTACATACTTAATTTCCATTGCCTACAAAGTGATACTTCTTGAAATCTGCAATATAAGTAAACTTAAATATACAAGTACACCCATGCATTGATGTTCCACATACTTTCATATTATATATCATTATGCAAAAGTATGAGGACAGAAAATTTATTGGAAAATGATTGTATTATTTCTAAGCCTTACAATAACAATGGGATTGGACCCTATGGACGTCTACTGACTTAGCAGCACAATACTGAACTAATTTCAGCTTAATGTTGCTGAGAGGGTCCTGCAAGTGGCCCAGCAACAACCCGGGATTCGAAATATCCCTTGGACTATTTTTGTATCTTTGCTTCTTTAAATAACTAACAACTCATCTTGATCTATTGCTTGTTGTACATTAAATGTTCGTGCGCCCGGTCGCCCAGAGGAGGATGGGGTCCCCCTCCGAGTCTTGGTTCCTCTCAAGGTTTCTTCCTACTAGAGGGAGTTTTTCCTTGCCACTGTCGTCTCAGGCTTGCTTGTTGGGGGGTTTAGGCCGGTTATATGTAAAGTGTTTTGTGACAATGACTGTTGTTAAGAGCGCTATATAAATAAATTTGAATTTGAATTTGAATAAGCATAAGTATATCCCCATAAAATGAAGAATCAACAGCAAACAGAAATGTAATTTTATGTCTGGAGTTTGCATGTGCACGTGTTTGTTTGTGTTTGTCTTCTTAGCCAGAATGTCCTCTCACATAATGAGATCTTTAAGTGGAGATTGTTAGTGTTACCTGCATGGTAGTTTTACTGCATACTACACCCACTTAATGTTCCTGGAGGCTTTTCTACTAAATTAGATGAAGTCGTTGCTTTGGTGCACATTTAAAATAATTGCTGTTCTAATGTTGTTAGTTATCATCGTCAATAAAAACTAGTGAATTACCCCAGGTGGCTGTAGGCCTGAACTGCTATATTACTTTAATTACCCACAAATGCATAAACAGAATTATGAAGAAATTAGACACATTATCTAGGGAACAAACAGGAAAAGACGATGCTTATTAAGTCATCAGATGTAAGAATCTGCTCTACAGCAGTGTACCCATCACTCTACTGGAACGTTGCCATCCACACAGAGCACAGGATGGTCTCCCCTTCATAGCGGGGAAGAAACTTTTAAACAGGAGCTTTTAAGCTACAAGTTACTGTGATGCACATCATGGTTGGAAGGTCGCCAGTTCAAATCCCAGACTGATAAAAGTACCACTCACGTGCAAGGTACCGTCCTCAAGTGCTGTCCACTGGTCCTTCACAGATGCTGCGTCGCTTTTTGATTTTCTACTATTCAGAACCTGTCTCACCTTTTTATATTATATCTTTATTATAATTCATGACAGAAAGTCTTTTCTTTCAATTCATTAATTATTGACAGAATAATGAATGAATTGAGGTCGGTACGGTTCTTCACCACTACCTGTTTTTTTACTTTGTAATATAAATATTGTGGACCGTGACCAGCTTTCTCTTATGTACAATCATTTTTATTTTCTTAATTATGATATTAAATTGGATATTGCTGAAACTGCTATCAATCAGCCATTCATGATCTTTTCATTTGAAACTTCGAACTTAAGATTGTATAAGGTTCCACTTATATTGAAGCCTTTGGGAAGTTGGAAGTTTCTGTTTAATGCTTTTCTCTGAGTTTATTCATTTATAACACACAGTTCAGTTATAACACACTGAACAAATCCATTTAATCAATCAATTACTCATGAAAACATAATTCTTTCATTTGCGTCAAATTAAAACTATAATAATTTCAACTCACATTTATTGTATTCTTTCACGCAATTTCAACTAACTTTTAGTATTAAAATGTTTATATATTTTCAGTGTTACAACTTCTTTTAAGTAGGTTTATGGATAACAAAATTTGATGCCAGACTTAACTATAAATTATAAGTTGTTTAAACCATAAGGTGTTTAAGAGTGAGTATGTTAATCTCTCCTACAGTCGTGTTGGTGGTGATGTTTGGCATCTGCTGGGCTCCGTTCCACACGGACCGCCTGATGTGGAGCTTCATTGACCACCTGGCCAGTGCCCACATTGAGGTGTTTCAGGTCTATGAGTATGTGCACGTCATCTCCGGCGTCTTCTTCTACCTCAGCTCCGCAGTCAACCCCATCCTCTACAACCTCATGTCCACTCGCTTTCGGGAGATGTTTAAGGAGGTGATGTGTCGGCATAAGCGACGTCCCGTGCCCCGGAAACACTCGCTGAGCATGACCCGGGTCACCCTGAGGAGCATGATCAGCGAGGTCGCCCCTGGCAATGGCGCCGTCATTACCGATGGAGATTACGAGTTTTACGAGAGCCATGAAAACGAGACCACACTTGACTGAGAAGAAGCCTGTGCTCCAAATACATCTGTGAAGTTCATTACTGACTAACTTCATTAAAGCATGTCACAAAGGAAAATGTTTTAATTTTATTTAAAAGATTGGACATTGTTATGTTATAATTGGTGAGGGTTATTTACTGTACGAAAGTCATGTTTTCATTTTCCATGTCCTGGAATGGAACTCAGGACATTTTATTAATCTTTTACAAGTCTTTCTATTAATCTCTTTTCATTAATATTTATGTTGCCTTTGGTTTTGTTGTGAGTTACCGTGTTTTTGGCCTTGTTTTTGAGGTGGTAGTCTGGAAGATGTATTTTAAGGTTATTCCATTCAAAAAAATCTAAGTGGCTTACATAAAACATCAAAATCACACTTGAATGATCATGTCTTAGCTAAGTTCACACTACAAATATTTCTCAAACATCAGTCTGTTGCAGGTTGGAATAAGCTGCAGTTGGAATATTGCCAAACTGCATACGGTGAGTTTTATTCACTGGACTTTTTCCATTTGGCTTAAAGCAAATATAGATATTTATTGGGTTTCCCTGCAAATTGAGTTCAAAATGCTTTATTATTGCTTACGGCTAAATAATTATTGGGACACAAATTGCAAGCAAATACAAATCAACATGAAATGAAGGGAATGAATGAAAATTAACAACAATGACACCAACTAGCAAAAAACCTAAAATAAGTGAGACCAATATATTTGTGTTATTTAATGTATTGTGCTTTGCATTGTCAGTAGATGTAATATAAGGGCAGTTTAACCACTTGCACAAATCTTTCTACCAGCACCAACATCATCGCCATTTTTTATGAAACTTTTCATATTGTCACTGTCGGGCAGAAACCTCGTAAGTCCATCATTGGTCATTTTTATTTTTAGTCATAAAACAGGTCTGTTGATCAGTCTTCATGTTGGCCTGGCAGTTTTATAAAAATTTAACCAAGGAAAAGTGTTGAAAACGGCTTGTTTATATATTTATATACAATGTTACAATGAAAAATAACTGTTTTGGACATGAAAAGTTTCCGCTCGACAGTGACAATATGCAATGACTTATTGGGAAGTACAACTACTTTATTACCTTCATCATCAGTATCAACATCATCATCTGGAAGAAAACTCCTTGATGAAAAAGACTAAATCAAGTTCTCGGTCGAACACATTTTGAGAACCAGATGCTGACTGTAGGATCCAACAGTAGGGAGTGCTTTTTATGGACAATATGCAGTATTGCAATATAAATGCAAGGTATCAGGTTTCTTACAAAATTTTGTGTGGATATTTTTCCAGTTACACAACTGGCTTATTAAGAAATACTTATATGTGTTGATATGAAACCAGATGAACTTGTTTGAATGTATAAACGTTCATTAGGATGTGCTACTGGAGTCGGAGTGTGTTTTTATGACTCTGTATTATAAATTCATCAAGCCAACAGTTTCTTCTTGAGGTTCTTCATTCCACGAGAAGTGACTCACATTTCCTGGCTGCTTTTCTATTTGAGGCACACACTCCACTGAGGTCATTTGGGACACAGTTCCTCAAGAGAGTCTGACCCCACTTGTATCTCTAATGAGGCACATCTTTTTTCAGGAGCACCCCAACTGGACATTCCCCCTGCAACATTTCAGCACATATTTCTGAGTTCATTGTAATGCTGTGAACTGCTGCTGTGCAGCTGGGGAATTTAAGGACGTTTTCCTCTTTCTGCACAGCAGCTGTTGCTGTGAATTGTGTGAATAATGTAACCCCAGCACAGATGAGTTTAAAACACAATGTGTTGCCTGAATTTCTCCATTTCATCTTATCAACGAGTACAAGTTTGGAACTATAAAAGTCAGCTGGTTAAGCTAGACACCATATTAACAAATTAATGGGTTAGTTCTGAACAGTTTAATATCTGTTTTTGACCTGGTCAAGTTAGGTTGATTGGATTCTGAAAGAGCTTTACCAGAAGCATGTCGTGTTATGACACTTCCCAGTGCTGTTTAGTTACCAGGGCTATTGAAATCCTTGGTTCATCCTTCAGTTGAAAAAGAAGCTATTTATACACTAAGCATGATGTCAGAAGGGGGCAGAGGTGTAAATGAACAATAGAGGATGACCTAAGAGACTCATTGCTGATACACATGGAGATGGTATTTTAATGAGCGCAACAGAAGCCTGAAATAATGTGTTGCTCACCGATGATTCACCTTTTGCCTTTTTCTAAAGGTCTAGTAACCTGTAGGTGTCAGATGAAGACTAGTATCGCATATGCCCATTATCAAGGAGCCGAAAGTGTTTCAGAAATATGTTTACCATTTTTTAAGAAGTAGTGAGATGCAAACTGTTGGTACTGAGTTTAGGCCATCAACGGGTGGCTAAAAATACTCTGTTTAGTGCACTGGTTATGTATCTATGAAACTCATTCACCAACCCTTCTTAAGATGAAGTTGGTTCTTAAATCCTACTCACACAGTTTTCACAAAGACTCTGACCTTGACCAATGTTTTCTTCTTAGGTAAGAATATAATCTGAAAACACTGAAGAACACTTTTACTCTTCATTAACTTATTGGGTTTTCTTCTGTCCTTCACTATTTAAAGGTCTTAACTTGTCAAGAACAAATTTAAGAGCATAATGGTAGATGAGGCCCATCATCTTTTCACCAGGTGGTAAATAGTGCTTTATATTGGCAATGAAACTGGCTATTTTTGAGATTCAGCCACTAGCAGATTTTACACCTGATTCACAGTCAGGGATTTTTGAGTAGAAAAGGGAATACTCTAAAAGGTACATGTGTAGAATTTGTCTTCATGTCAGAGTTTTGAGTGCATCATTAACAGGCACTCTGAGTAGTTAAACTCTCAATATTAGGTACTGAAATTCTTATCCTGTTGTCAGATCAATTTCTGAAGAAATTCAGTATGTGATAAGTATATCATTCATGTGCAACAATGTCCAACATCCTCCCATAACACTCAGACACACAGACATTAAAAAGTTGGGACCATAGTGCAGAGTCGGCTTTGTGACCAGCACCCCTGAAGCTGTACCAGGAATCCATCAGATGTAAGACATGAATGTAAGATGGGCTGCAGGGACACTTCCTACCCATTATAGCATTAAATTCACTCTCAAATTTCTGATGACTGGAACAGACCCCTCAACGTCACAGCTCCTCAAAATCCTGATCCCCAATAATCAACTGATAAAATACGTGCCCACAAGCAAGACACAGAAAGTTCCTCATCAGCACTTCCTCTGCAACTCTATAAAGGAATATATGCTAAATCATAAAATAAAGAGTTGCTCAAATATATGATACCCAAATTACACTTAAAGTAGAAATGTTTGATTACTGACCTTTTGACTTTTCTATATTTTTGCAATATAGAATATTGTATTGTTTGCATTTTTAATCACGTTTTAATGAAAGTATGTGAAAGTGGGTGATTATTTGTCATTGTGAACGCACCACAGCACAGCATGCAGTGCAGCACAACCAAATGTCACCTCTGCATTTGACCAAGCCATAAAGGAGCAGTGGGCAGCTAACATGGGAGCAGTACTAATCAATCACTTTTCACAAAACTCTCCAGTAAGCCATCATTTTTGCTCTTAGGTTGTTTTCAAATCCTGACAATGGGTCTCTTTCACCAAGTTATTGGGTTTTCATTAATTCTACAGTTGCATAATATTACACTGTTTAAATGTCTTACCTTTCTTAAGCACAAATTTTAATTGATGAATGATGCTTAATTTTTTCAACCTCAAGAACAAAAATATAACATTTGCAAACATATGCTTCTATTAATGTCTGTTTTAATACCTTTATTGTTGTGTAGCATGAAGCCAGCTGCTGTTGTTGTGCAGAATGGAAGTTGTGCTGCTGCAGAAGCTCATCCACCACGTATACGACTGACCCTGCTGAAGGCCTCGGGGCAGATGAGATGGGTTATGACACAGGTGAAGGAGCAGAAGAAAGCAAATCTCTTTCTGTGCAACAGTCCAATGGAGTCTTTCAAGCCGTACTGATCCTCACCTAGTGCAAAGATTTTAAACATCTAGAATAACATATACATACACAAAAATACACATTTGGATATGCTGATCATGATCAAATATCTTAATGACTTGCGGTACTCGATACATTTTTCTTGTGGTTTAATTAATCAGGAACGCTAAAGCACTGTCAAGTCTTCTAACAAACTACAGTGCAAATTTTACCCTTTCAAGTAGGTGTGTCGGCTCCTAAACCTACCGTGGCTAAAACCCATAAATGTTCCAGGAATAAACAAATGCACCAGAGTATTGTTTTTTTTAGGTGAGCTGTTAATGAGAGGTCAGTAAGGGTGTGAAGACCTGTGCTGGTGTGTCACATTGTGCTAGTGTGTGTTTGTGTGTGTGTGCTGTGGGGGAAGGGGGATGTTGAAAGAAAGTGAGAGAGAGAGGAATGATCTGAATGGTGAGCAGCTGGGATTATGGTGCTGAGACGAACAAACCTTCAGATGCCAGGGCTCAAGCACTACTAAACCACCTGATCCCTGGAGTAATTCATCACCGCGGTAATCAAACTATCACAGCGCAATAAGCTTTCCATTCACTTCTTTTATAAACTACCCAAATGGCTGGCAGGAGTGGCTGATGAGAGAAGAAGCATTACCCGTTAATTTAATCTGCTGCAGAGGAAGGCGAAGCTGGCAGGGGAGTGACGGAATCCGCATCACACAGGGTATACGGACTAGGGCCGGATCCAGATCTTAGTAACAGGATGGGCCAGGAAGATTTTTTTTTGGTTCAAGGGACATAGGCAGAGACAAACTAGACAGGTAATTCCTGTAGAAATTGTGGGATTGCTGCATGCTGAAAAGGTAAAAAAAAAAAAAAGATCAAAGTGAGGAAATTGTAAAAAGGAGAAGTGAAAATGGCTGTTCATAGCTGTTTCAGTGGATGACACTATGAGTGGTTAAATTAAGGTTAATAGGAAGAAATAAGAAGGAATGAAAAAAGAAAGGATGAAGGAGGCAAAAAGAAGAATGACTGCTGATAAAGTGCAACAATCCTGAGCGTCATTAACCCTCTTCACCACTAGGGCACGTTCACATCAGGAACAGATTATTTCACAGAAAAGTTAATAATAATAATAATAAT